>ML110986.1:66081-160133 GCA_003697995.1 Taxidea taxus jeffersonii | reverse complement strand
AAAAAAGAATTTTGAGACACATCTCAAGCAATATCTAAACTCATGACTTTAAATATATTTTTCACATATAGGTCTTTAATCCATTTTGAAATTACTTTTTTGCATGTTGCTTTACAAATTTCACAACATCATTTATTAAAGACTATATTTTCCCATTGGAAAAAAAAAATGTTAAAGTCCACATAATTTGTTTGGGTGGTGTGATAAGAAATCCAGTGATGTATCTAATAATTATGAATTTGCTATATTAATTAAGATATATATTTATATCATCCTTAGCCATTAACTTAGCTATATAACATCTAAAGCAATAGCAGAGGGGCGCCTGGGTGGCTCAGTGGGTTAAGGCCTCTGCCTTCAGCTCAGGTCATGATCCCAGGGTCCTGGGATCGAGCCCCACATCGGGCTCTCTGCTCAGCGGGGAGCCTGCTTCTCTCCTCTCTCTCTGCCTGCCTCTCTGCCTACTTGTGATCTCTGACTGTGAAATAAATAAAATCTTTAAAGCAATAGCAGAATTTTGCTAAGATAGATCCAAGTATTTAAATAACTTATAATCATAGGCACACAGAATCTAAAGGTTATAAAGGATGTTGAGAGTCATTCACCAGTAGATAGATTAACAGAAAAAAAAAAAAAAAAAACAATACTCTCAATAGGTTCAGGGAAATCATCTGGCAATAGCTAACATCCAATTCTGATTAAAAAAGAAAAATAGAAACAAAACCCTCCAGCACTCGAGGCACAGAAGATAACATCCTCAATCTGATGAATAACATCTATAAGAAACCTAAGGCTACCATCATATGAAATAGTAAAAGACTCAGTGCTTTCCTCTAAGATGAACAACAAGTCAAGATATCATGTTGAAGGACTTCTCTTCAGCTTTCCACTGGATGTTCTTTCCAGGGCCCTGGAGAAGCTTAAGGAACTCAGGGAATGATAGATATTTCATTATCTTGATTATGGTGATTTGTTTTGCATGGAGATATATTACACTCACACACACACATATACACACATATATATGTATGTATGATTTTATATATGTAAAATTACCTAATAATTTTATATATTTATATATGATATATAATAGATTATATATCACATATAATATATATGTCATATATATATATATAAATTTTCATGAATATTTACCCAGCTACATACTTCAAATATATTTTTTTATATAGCAGTTATACCTCAATTAAGCTTTAAGGAATGATGTGATTTAAGCCAGTCCCTTCACCCGCTAGCAACCAAAGCCTAACCAGGTGCTTAAGCTCTCCACAATCAGTCTGACGACATTTGCCTTAGAAGTAGCCTGGAACTCAGGAGTTCATGGGGAAAAGACGCCTGATGTTTGAGAGGTGGCTGAACATTCTCTTCTGGCAAAATAGAGCAAAACCAATCAGACTTTCAGAAATCCTATCCCCTAGAAGCAACTATGATTTCCAGTCTCACTGAGAAGTAGGGAAGAAATAATATTAAAAAAACACACTATTTTCTTTTTGTATTTTCAATTTACAGTATATTTAAAAATATAAAGATAAGCTCAATGGAAAGTTCAATATTTTTCTGAGATGCTTGATACACCAAGACACAATTGGGCCAGATGATGAAAATTAGCACCAGCAAAGCTCTCAGCAAGCTGTAGGTCCACGAGGGTAGAGATGATAGCTATAATTTACTGCAGCACCCCAGCTCTTGATATGGTACCTGGCATGCATAGATGTTCCATTTGGAATGGAAATGAATGAAACTAGAAAAAATAATCCTTTGCTTTCCCCAAATACTACCCCTTTGATTTTCTTGAAAATGCAGAGTCCATGAGTCCATGAGACGTCACAGGCATTGCAACCTATGCAGTGACATGGGGCCACCTGGTTTGACCCTCTGCTGTCACTGGCATGAAACTCAGAGTTTTTCAACAAGGGGCTCCACAAATTATGCAGTTGGCCCTGCCTAAGACTTCCTAGAACATTTAAAGTCATTTTATTAACAAAGTGGAATAGTTTTCAACCTCCCATGCCAGGGCACATTATTACTTAAAGAAAGGTAAATTTGGTTGGAGAGGGTTGGTTTTGAAACCACATAGATTTCAAGTCAAATTATGAATTCACCAGTTCTTGACCATGTGACTTCAATACATGTATCACACTTTCTGAGCTTTAGCTCCTGCTCTGTCAATGAGGACAGTAATATTTTTTTTTCTAAAGGATGCCATGAGGAGCAAATGAATTATTTTATGTTAAATGGCATAAATATTAGTCATTCAATAAATATTGTTATGTTCCTCTTTTTGTCTTCAAAGTCTTTTAAGACTTTTCTGCTTTTGTTTTCCTCAAAGCTTTGTAAATAATTATTTAAACAATTAGTAAGTATTCTCTCTGAATCATAAAAGATTCAGGCATAGCACTTATCTGGAGAGAGCTCACAGCCTGGTAAGGAAGACCAATATTACACCAAGTGCTGGGTCACGTGGGTGGCTCAGCCAGTTAAGCCTCAGACTCTTGTTTTCAGCTCAGGTCATGACCCCAGGGTCCTAGGATCTCTGCATCGAGCTCAGTGGGAGTCTGCTTGGATATTATCTCCCTCTGCTCTTCCCCTATTTGTGTATACATGTGCTCTTTCACCTCTCTCAAATAAATAAATATTTTAAAAATTAAAAATAAAGTAAAATAAAATAAAATAAAAGCTATTTGGCCATCCTATAATCAAAGTGATTACTGTAAACAATAGAGCCACAATGAGCAGAGTGATTAATTGTGTTTAAACGGCTTAGGCAGTTTTTCAGACAAGGAAGAAATAGGTCTGAAAAGATGGGTAAGAGTTAACTGGGTTTACGTGAGTTTGAATGTGAGAACAAACACCTCATCCTGAAAAACTAAAAGCTGACCATTACATTCACAGGCATAACTAACAAAGTGCTTTTATGCTTCATGGTATAATTCTGAATCCACATATACTGAAAGCAACTTCAGGGACTAGTACAGCAAGTATTTAACTACTGAGCAATCCTCTCAGAAACTCCATGGCCCATTCCACAGGGTCTCGTTATTTTATACAGGCCTTTATGTTCTTCATACTGCCCAGGCTCTGGGAAAACAAATAGGCCCAGACCCTTGGAAATCTAATCTTAGAAAAAGAAATTGTTCTGTCGGTGACAACTTTCACAGTGAGTTTGTGTCAGTCATGAGTGTGCGTTTATCACATTAACATCATTTAAAAATGTCTCCATTCTTGGGTTGTAAGTCAAATATGGAGATAAATACTGATTGTTATTTTTTCCAGACTACTGTGAGAAAACTCACAGTTCCTTTGAGGCAAACTACTGTTTGCCTCAAAGGAAATTGCTGGACACCTTAAAGAAAGGTACCAAATAATCACACCATGAACAGCAAATCTGAAACATCTGGAATCAGGTATTTTGGAATACACATCAGAAACTGTATATTGAATACATCAAGGGAGTCTTCTGAGCTAAGCCAGTTAATTTGACTTAGAGTCACAGACAGCAAACTGTTCTCCCACTGTATCTCTTTTCATGAAGAATATTCGAATATGCTGGCTTGAAATGAAGTTGCCTTCATGTGGGAGGCATGCACAAAATCCTACAAATTCTTGATTTCAAGACTTCTGCTCACTTCATTGCAATGTGCTGCCTCTGAAAGAATGAGCACGCCATCTCCCCAACCCCCACCATATCTTTTAGAAGGGCTGTAAGTCAATGAAACCCAGGATTGCTAATTTTTATGGGTAAAGGGAAAGACTAGATATCAGGAACATAAGTCCAAGGATATCCAAGAATAAAATGTCCTACAAACAAGAAACTTAAGAACTAGAAGGAGCTAAAAAGAACCAAAGGAAAGAACTAATTATGTGTTTGGCACTATGACTAAGTACTTAATCAAAACCAGTGATACTTAATAATACCTCTATTGCATAGATAAAGAAATTGAGTCTGAGGGTAGTAAAGCATCTTGTTAAAGAATAGAGTACTCTTTACATGGCAGAGTAGAGACAGGAATTAAAATCAACCTGAATCCAAAGCAAAAGCTCTTAACACACTTTTATTCTGAAAAAAAAAAAAAGGCAGGAAACCAAATTGCTTATATAGAATACTTCACAGAGGATATAGGGTGCACTACGCAATGTACAGAGACCCCTCTTCTCCCCAAAGCCACAAGGTTACTCTAAACTGCTTAGGGTTACTAGCCACTAGATATCTTCATGGGGGCACTTGGAACAACTGGCCATTGACACCAGCAGGGACCGTATAGTTCCCGAGATCCTACACTGACAGCAACTGAGACACTGTGATTAGTCCGTTGAAGGTGAGTTTCCCTGCTAAGCCAGCAGGGTCTCCACTCCTTGCAAAGATCAGATCCATGACAGAAAATGTAGTAGCTACATTTTCTTTTCTATCTGAATGTAGTGATTTTTCCCTCTCACTAAATACGAACACCGCTGCGACAACTATAGCGAAGTTAATCTTTTACAAAGAAACCTCAACTAATCTGCGGCATCAGGTAAGGCTGAGCCCGTGATGTGTGAGCTGAAATCAGGAGTACGAGTTAACTGCACAGGAGAGTTAGGAGACCATCCCAGGCAAAATAACCTATGGAAAAGTCACCTGTGGTGGGAAGAAGCAAAGAGAAAGGCTTGAATAAGGCCTTGCTATCATCTGAGAGTCACCATTCATAGCCAAAAGGGCTCTGTAGAAATTCGTTGCACAAATAGAAAAGAAAATAGAATTGTTCCTGGACCTTCAATTAATCAATTGGTAAAAGCATTCTGCCCTGTTTTCTCTGCGTTCAGTCCTACAGTGACCTGATTTCTCTTCCCAACACTAGCTCATTAACCAGAAAATCTGCTTGGCTGACTTTCCGTGAAACCCTCATTCTGGTTATTTTAATGTCCCAACATAGCTGAAAGTTGCAAGGTTTCACTAGAGTACTGTGCCTATGTTCTCCATTACTGCAGACATAAAAAGGACATTTGGTGGGCATACTGCATATTAAAAAGGCCATGGTGCTCTAGGAGCATATCACTGAGACATGCGACTCTAATTAAAATCCTTACACAAGCATTTGATAAAGAATTTAACCTGTTCACTCCCTCCTTTTGAATTGCAGCTTTGCATCACCCTTGAAAGAAGTCTTTAAGATTGTCATAGAGTCATCAGCCTTTTATAATCATCATAATGACCTTATCTGAATGCCACTTGGTCATTTACAATATGCTGTAAATCCATTCTTTCATTTGCTCTTTTCATCTGCATGAAGCAGATAGGACATATACTGTTGTAAGTTCTAGTTTATACATGACCAAGCCAGGGCATGAAGTACTTTAATGCATTGTTGAAAATTAAAAAAAATAAAATAAAGAACACCATTATTCCAAGCATAAAACAAAAGCCATTTTTATGGTAGCTCATGATTTTGCAGTTAAGTATACAAGCAGGGCTCAGTTATAGGATTCTTCTGTTCCGTGTAGCATTGCGATCTCTGAGTGGTATTTATCCAGCAGATCCACTCTGGAAGCTCAAAAATGGTATCATTCCTATGTCTGGTGCCTTGACAGGCATAGCTGGAAGGCTGCACTCAGCTTGGACTTTTTCTTAATTTTATTGAGGAATAATTAACAAATGTAATTATATAGATTTAAAGTAAACAATGTGATGATTTGATATACATTTATACTGTGGAAGGATTATCAAGATCAAAGGGACTTTTGACCACAGTGTCTACACATGGCCTCTCCACCATGATGGTCTCTGGTTAGTTCCAAAAGAGAGTATCCTGGTGAGCAGATGGAAGCTACATGACATTTATGACCTAAGCACAAAAGCCACATGGTCACTTCTCCTACATTATATTGGCCAGAGTAATCATAAATTCACACAAATTCAAGATGAGAAAGCACAAACTCCATCTCTAGATGGGAGGAAATGTCAAAGGAGCTATGATTATGTTTCAAGACCACCACAGGCACACAGGAAATTTTGGAATTGTGATTTAAACCCATGGCTTTCATGCCAAATCCCACTTCTTTGCAGTGTCTGAGGAGCCACCAACAAGTCACAAGCTTGCAGGGAACTATTGCAAACTGGAAAGCACAGATTTAGGACTAGACCGAGAATCCACTGTTAGGTGTGTTGATCTATCACCAAAAGCTAGAAGTCCAGCTTTTTATGTGAAATCTCCCAATTTTAAATTATTAGTAAATAAATTAGTAGATATTTTTTAAAGATTTTATTTATTTATTTGACAGAAAGATCCCAAGTAGGCAGAGAGGCAGGCAGAAAGAAAGGAAGGGAAGCAGGCTCCCTGCTGAGCGGAAAGCCGATGTGGGGCTCGATCCCAGGACCTTGAGATCATGATCTGAGCAGAAGGCAGAGGCTCAACCCACTGAGCCAGCCAAGTGCCCCAAATTAGTAGATATTTATTAGTAAATCAATTCTGAATTATTAGTAACTATAAATTTTAATGCACAGTATGCAATGTTTAACCCTTTACCATGTGGTTTGAAACATTCTGTTTAGTTTTGGTGTCTGGAGGTAATTATTTGTTTCCTTCAAAGCAAGAAGAACATAGGTTGCAAGTTCAGGTTAAAAGTAGGCCTTAAGCTTCAATCCCAATTTTACCACTTGCTAATTCTGGGCCTGAAGTTAAGTCACTTATTTTCTCTGAGCCTACATCCTCATTTGTAAAATGGGGATGATGCTAATAGCACCTTGTAGGACTGTCCCATGAAAAAAATGATGTAATGTATGTAGGAAGCCCAGCATAGCTCATGACACACAGTCAGTTCCGTCAATCAAACCTGTCATCATGTAGGGAAAAACATCCTCCCACACTTTGGCATGAACCAATGTAGAGAATTTTCACCAATAGTCAAAAGACCCGAGTTTTATTAGGGGTTCTATCTCTGGCTTTTTTTTTTAGATTGTATTTATTTAATTGAGAGAGACAGAATGCAGACAGGTAGGGGGAGGGGCAAAGGGAGAGGAAGAACCAGATTCTGCACTGAGCAGGGAGCCTGAAGCAGGGCTTGATGCCAGGACTCTGGGATCATGACCTGAGCCTAAGGCAGATGCTTAGATGCCCAGATGCTTCCCTACCTTTGGATTTTTGACTTCAGTTTTCTGGTTTTATCATTTCAGAGTCTTGGTGATATCAGCCCTACCTACCCCAGGATGCTAGGAGAACAACAAATTATCCTTGGGAAGAACCTCATAAATTGTTCCCAGTATCTAAGGCATAAATATAAATACCACCATGGGTCACTGGACATTCTGACCTCCCAATAAGATGTCAGAATCAGAAAAAACAAAAAGCACAGGACTGACTCTAGGCTGTGGATCAGCAGACAGAGAAGCTAAGAGGAAGGAGGGCCCTGCAACGCTGAGGACCATTTCAGGCTGTGAATCAAACGGAGAAAATGTGAAAAACAGAAAGCATGAAAACAGAGGTCATGGTCTGCACAGAGACTAAGGACCAGGCAAGCAATATGATGAGCATGGGCTGTGAAGTTTAACTGAACAAACTCATGTGAATTCTATGACAATGTCTCACACATACGCTCAATGAGTGTTTTTTGAATCTGACTGTAAGCTATTATGAAGTCAGGCAGAAGACTGAAGATGTTTCCTCTATAAAACTCAAAGCGCATGCGTGCGCGCGCACACACACACACATACACACAGTGCATCTAAAACTTGTGAAACCTGAATAAGCTCTGGAAATTGTACCAATGTCAATTTCCTGGTTCAAATAATGTTGTACTTAGTTATGGGAGATGTAACCACTGAGGAAAACTAGTTGAAAGTATACAAGAGACCTCTCTGTACATTTTTTGAAACTCCCTATGAATCTGCAATTGTTTCATAATTGTTAAAAAATTAAAAAATACAGCATAAACAATGAATTCTGGAACACTGAAAAGAAATTTAAAAATTAAATAAAAATTAAAAGAATAAGGGGAAACAGAATATAAACCAGAGAGAGAGAGGGAAAAATCAGCAAGACACTAACAGCAGAAAATGAGGCAAAGAACAGGAAAGGGTGGAGGGGGGCAGAAGAAAGTACAGGAAATCCACAAGTATTGCAAAAGGCTACATGAAGCCTCCAGGGAAATGAACAGCTGCGGAGTGTAAGCCCTAAGGTCTCAAATCTGAGGCCATTTTCTCTCACAGCCTAGAAGTTTCTTGCCTGGTTACTATTCTATTAGAAAAAGTATCTCGGGACCCAGCCAGATCAATTGCTGCAGATAGAAATAGGTAAAAGGGAACACATTACTAGAAAGAGATGGTGTGCTACATAATAAGAAAGGAGACAGGGAAAGAAGAGTGGCCATCAGAAAACTTACCAAGAGTAGGTCATTCATCATGCTGTGTGTAGTTTATGTATGTCCCAGAGCTTGCTCTGAGGCAAAATCTTGAATGGTACATTTGGCTTTCATGCAGATTGGTGATCATTCTCTTGTTTATACAATCCATAGAAAGGTTAATTATGCTAGTGACTGTGGTTGGGAAACAATTCCTGGAAAATGCTTTGGTAACAACAGGTTGGCAGTATATGGAAACCATCTGCTTCCCACAAATGTTAAGGTAAACTTTCAAACTTGTGGGGTTAGCAATTACAGATTGTATACTAGTATAGTGGAGGGAAAATACATGCTGTGTTGATGTACACTTTCTGGTTCTTCTTGACACCTAGCCGAAAAGGAACACCGTGTTATAAGAAGGATGGTCTTTGGGCATATCAAAACTTTGAGTAAGTCATCTTTGTTTGCATGTATTAAGGCCAACAGAACAAGAACATCACACAAGGGAATATAGTATTTATACTGAATGTCTCCTAAGTAAATTAAGCCTCTCTGGTTTGCTCTTGCCTTGACCTACTAATGGGAACAGGATCATAGATGGAAGATTTGTTTCTTATAAAAATATTCAGTTTATTCTACAAAGGAACATAAAATGCTGCTCCGCTGACCCCATGGCCTAAGCTGTTCTCAAGGGCTGCAATTGTGGTTGTTCCAGCTGCTTTGTCACGAAGCCGTCTATTCCCCAACTCTTCTGAAGGCAGAGCTTCTTGGCTCCCACCTCCACTCTGGAGGAGAGAAATGGAAATGGCTAATGTGTTCCCAACTTAGCAAATGCTATCAGGGCTCTGGTAATCCATCACTCTGAGGGTACTTCTCAAAGAGGCAGATTCTTGTGAAAATCATTCAGCTGAAGCTTAAGTAGAGTGGAATTCCAAATTATGAATGGCAGTAGGGAGTGGACACAAATCATATATGCTAATGGAAGTGAAAAACCTAATTGGTCCCTTGTGGTTTCAGCCTGACTAGCAACACCTTATAATGCTTAGGACCTAGGTGGCTTGTGTCCATTACATACTGGGGAATGGCCACATAAATATAAGAATTAAAGTTTTAGACCATCTTAGATCTATAGATGATTCACACTCTCTATGTAGCATTCTTACCCTGATTGACTGTTTGTGATGCTTCTGCTAGAGTCTGGGAAGGTAGGGGGAAAATGCTGTTGTCTACCTCAATTTGTATATGTGAGCATCTTGTAGGAATGTTCATAAAAAAGAAAACTTATATCCCTATTGAAAGACTACAGAGCATTAAAACAAGCACAAAACTGGAATCAGATGGCTTGTTTGAATAGAGACTCTGCCACTAAATACTGCACCTTATGCTGGGTAAACTTGATCACAGAATTCTCATAACTAAAATAGATGGATAACAATAATATGTTTTTCATAGGACTGCTGTGTGAGAGTCGGGTATCTCTCCCTGGGACAGATATCTATGAATCCCTGCCCATCAAGTCTTAGTTTGGTATAGGGGTTCATAGTTTCCCTGGCTATAGTCGGAGAAAGGACTTCTCCCTAGGTCTAAGTGGTTAATCTTGACCAGTCTAAGTGAAACATAATCATGCCATTGCCACAGAAAATATCTTGTTTAGGAGTAAGCATGTGACAAAATTCTGGCCAAAGAGACATCTGAGAAGACTTTGGGGGAAGGAGTTCTCTGGAAAATGGGTTATTCACTGTTACATAGAGCCCCATGAAGACAAAGTTCACTTTTCTACCTCAAGACAGTTTTAGCTACACGTGGCCCCTGCAACTTCATCAGCTATGTAAAGACCATGAGAACAGAGCTAAGAGAATTTTAGAGAAACGAAGTTCGATCAGTGATAGGATGTGTTCATGGATTAGCAGCCAAAGAGACTCATTCTATCTCTGGACTTCTCACTGTATAAGATAATAAACTTATTTTGCTTAAGCTACTTTTTTTTCTTTTTTTAACTTGTAGCAGCCAAGGGAATTCTACCTGATAACAACATAAAGATAAAAGAAATAATGCCTGTGGAGGACTACTGTCTAGGTATGGGATAAACCAGAGACAAATGGAATCAAAGTAGTAACCCAGATTTCAGTCATGTCAGACTAGGACTATATTAATGACAGCTGTCCTCTACTTATTATCATGAGCATATGATAAACTCACTTTGGAGGAAAATGTCATCACCAAGAACTTCTATAAATTCCCATACATAGAATCTGGGATTCAAATAAACATGCTAGACATATCAATAAGCAGAACTAAGAGAAAAATACAAATAATAGAAAAAGAACCAGAAATCACCTGGTTTGGGGAGTTTTCAGACACGAACTTTAAAATAACTAACATGTTTTTTAAAAATAAATGAAAATCTAACAAACAGAAGTCCAGGACCAGATGACTTCCCAAGCAATTCTACCAAACATTTAAAGAAAAGTTAATACTTACTCTTTTGAAATTGTTGCAAAAAATTGAAGAGGAAGGAAAGCTTCTAAATTCATTCTATGAAGCCAGCATTACCCTGATACAAAAACCAGATAAAGACACTACAAAACAACAACAACAAAAACCCAAGAACTACAGGCCAATGTCTCTGATGCCCATAAATGCAATATCCTTAACAAAATATTAGCAAACTAAATCTGACAATACATTGAAAAAATCATTCACCACAATCATGTGGGATTAATTCCTAGAATACAAGGGTAGTTCAATATTCACAAATCAACATCATACATCACATCAACAAGAGAAAGGATAAGAACCATATGATCATTTCACTAGATGCAAAAAAAGCATTTGATAAAGTATAGCAATATTCATGATAAAAAATCTTCAACAAAATAAGTTTAGAGGGAACATGCCTCAACATAATAAAGGCAATATATAGAAAACCCCATGGTTAACAGCATACCCAATGGTGAAAAACTCAGAGCTTTTCCCCTAAGGTCAGGGACAAGATAGGGATATCTACTCTCACCACTTGTATTTAACATAGTACTAGAAGTCTTAGCCACAGCAATCAGACAACAAAAAGAAATAAAAGGCTCTAAATTGTTAAGGAAGTCACATTTTCACTATTTGCAGATGACATAATACTATATATAGGAAACTCTAAAGATTAAAAAAAAAACCTGCTAGAACTGAAATATGAACTCAGAAAAGTTGCAAGATATAAAATCACTGTAGAGAAATCTGCTGCATTTCTATACACTAGTAATGAGGTAGAAGAAAGAGAAATTAAGAAAACAATCCCATTTAGAATTGCACCAAAACTAATAAAATGCCTAGAATTAAACTTAACAAAAGAGGTGAAAGACTTTTACTCTGAACGGATGAAAGAAATTGAAAAACACAAATAGAAAGAGATTCCAAGCTCATATATTGGTAGAAAATTGATAAAAATGCCCATACTACCCAAAACAGCCTATAGACTTAACGCAATCCCTAACAAAATATCAACAGCATTTTTCACAGAACTAGAACAAATAATCCTAAAATTTGCATGCAATCACAAAAGACTCCAAGTAGCCAAAGCACTTGTGAAAAAGAAGAAAAAAAACTGAATAGTATCACAATCCCAGATGTCAGGATATACTACAAAGCTATAGTAATCAAAATAGCTTGGAGTGGTACAAAAACAGACACATAGATCAATAGAACAGAATAGAGAGCCAGGAAATAAACCCACACTTTTAAGGTCAATCAATTTATGACAAAGGAGACAAAAATAAGCAGAGGGAAAAGACAGTCTCTTCAACAAATGGTGTTGGGAAAACTGGACAGCTACATGCAAAAGCATAGAACTGGATCATTCTCTTATACCATGCACAAAAATAAACTCAAATGGATTCAAGACCTAAAGATGAGGCCTAAAACAATAAAAATCCTAGAAAAGAGTATAGGCAATAGTTTCTCTGTCATCAGCCACAGCAATATTTTTCTAGATATGTCTCCTGAGGCAAAGGAAACAGAACCAAAAATAAATGATTGGGACTATGTCAAAATAAAAAGCTTCTACATAATAAAGGAAAAAAATCAACAAAACAAAAAGACAACCTACTGAATGGGAAAAGGTATTTGCCAATGATATGCTGATTAGGGTTTAGTATCCAAGATATATAAAGAACTTATACAATTCAACACCAAAAACCAAACAGTGTAATTTAAAAATAGTTGGAAGACAGACATTTCTCCAAAGATGACATATAGATGGCCAACTGATACTTTAAGCAACCCTCACTATCACTCATCGTCGGGGAAGTGCAAATCAAAACCACAATGAGATATCACCTCACACCTGTCAGAATGGCTCCAATCTAAAACATAGGGAGTAACAAGTGTTGGAAAGAACATGGAGAAAAAGAAATCTTCATGCACTGCTGGTGGGAATGCAAACTAGTACAGATACTATGGAAAACAGTATGGAGGCTTCTCAAAAAATTAAAAATAGGATTTCCATATGATCTAGTAATTCCCCTACTGAGTATTATCTAAAGAAAATGAAAACACTAATTCAAAAAGATACATGCAACCTACGTTGACTGCAGCATTATTTACAATAGCCAAGATATGAAGCAACCCAAGTGTCCATCAATAAATGAATGAATAAAGAAGAGGTGGTATGGATATATAATGGAATATTACTCAGCCACAAAACAGAATGAAATCTTGTCACATACAACAACATGGATGGATCTAGAAGGTATAATGCTAAGTGAAATAAGCCTGTCAGAGAAAGACAAATGCCATATGATCTCACTCATAAGTGGAATTTAAGAAACCAAAAAAACCAAAAAAACAAAAAGGAAGAAAAAGAAAAATAGGAACAACCCAAAACACAGATTCTTAAATACAAAGAACAAACTTGTGGTTACTGGAGGGAAGATGGGGGGTGGGGAATGGGTAAAATAGGAAAAGGGGATTAAGAGTACACTAATCCAGTCACAGACTGATATATGGATTTTTTCCAAGTTTTTATTTAGATTCATATAGTTAGTATATAGTATAATATTAGTTTAAGTTGTAGAATTTAGAGATTCATCACTTACATACAACACCCAGTGCTCACCATAAGTACCCTCCTTCAAACTGTTGAATCACTATATTGTATACTTGAAACTAATACAACACTTTATGTTAATTATACTGAAATTTAAAAATACATACAGAAGTAGATTCTCTTCCTTAACAATAAACAAACAAACAAAGATTCTGGAACTAAAAAATATGAATAATCTAAGCTAAAAATTCAACATAAGCATCACGGTGAACCTGAAGTCAACGGAAACTATTCAAGCTAACACAGGGAGAGCAAAAAGCATGGAAAATTTAGAAAATACCATGAGAATATATGAGAGATGATTAAAAGGTCTATCATGTATATAAATGGAATCACATAAAAGGAGAAGAGAAAGGGTCAAAGGCAATATTTGAAATAACTAAAAATTATCCAAAGTCGACAAAAGACATAAAGTTACAGATTAAAGCAGGATATAAACAAAGAAAACCACACCTAAGCCTATCATACTAAAACTACTAAAAACCAAAAACAAAAATCATTTTAAAAGCTGCCAGACGAAAAACCACATTTACTTTCAAAGGAACAATAATAAGACTTAATGGCTGACTTCTCAGTAGAAACTCTAGAAGCTGTAGAACTATAAAAATGCTTTTAAAAGCGCTTCAAGGAAGTAACTCTCTACCTCAAAACTAAAACCAATGAAAAACTGGTATATACTCAATAGAAATAAGGGTTTACATATTACAAAAAGAAGACATGCACAATCATGTTCATCGTAGAGCTATTCCTAATGGCCAAAAATGAAAAACTCTAGAGCCCATCAGTACTAGAATGGATAAAAAAATTGTGATATATTCATATACTGGCATACTACATGGCAATAGAAAAAATGAACTTATAGTACTCATACAAGATGAATTACTTCACAGACCTCATGTTGAGTGTAAGAGCCAGAAAGAAAAGTAGATATTGTAGGATTCCATTTATATGAAGTTTAAGAACAGACCAAACCAACTCATGGCTGGAGAACACAGAATTGTAGTTAAATATGTAGCAAGGGTCTCATCTGGGAGAGGGAATGAGAGAGCATTCAAGGCATTCAAAACCTTTACTTGGGTGGCACACGCAAAAATTTGTCAAGCCAAACACATAAGATTTGTGCTTTTAAACACATGTAAGTTGTTTCTCAATAAAAACAATGTTACTTAGATCAAGAAAAAGAAAGCAAAGGGTAAATAAAGATATTTCCATACAAGCAAACAAACAAAAAACTCTTGGAAAATGTGTTGTCAACAGAATTACACTAAACGAAATGTGAAAAGCATTCTCTAGACAGCAGGAAAATGATCCCAGACCATAAAATAAAAATGCAGGAAAGCACTAAGGGCAATTGGTAAAGATACATAAGAATATAAAGTTAAATGACTACTCTCTGTATAAAACAACAACAATAATAATAATATCTTTTTTTTTTTAAGATTTTATTTATTTATTTGATAGACAGAGATCACAAGTAGGCAGAGAGGCAGAGAGGGAGAGGAGGAAGCAGGCTGTCCACAGAGCAGAGAGGCCCATGCAGGGGTCCATCCCACGACCCTGGGATCATGACCCGAGCTGAAGGCAGCGGCTTTAACCCGCTGAGCCACCCAGGCGCCCCCAATAATAATAATATCTTGTGAATGTTAATATGCGTGTATTACTTGGGCGCCTGGGTGACTCAGTGGGTTAAAGCCTCTGCCTTCAGCTCAGGTTGTGATCCCAGAATCCTGGGATCAGGCCCCGCATGGGGCTCTCTGCTCAGCAGGGAGCCTGCTTCCCCGCTTCTCTCTGCCTGCCTCTCTGCCTACTTGTGATCTCCCTCTGTCAAATAAATAAATAAATCTTTTTAAAAAATGCGTGTATTACTTGACTTGGCATTAATCACCAAAAATCAGGAAGAGAATAAATGGAGTGTAAGGGTTCTAGATCCTAGTAATGTCTGGGAAGTTATGAAAGATCTAATTAATATTACACTGTAATTAGTTAAGAATGCTTGTTATAACTTCTTGGTTACCCATTATGGTAAAAGGATATATAACTAGCTAATGGAGGACAGATCATAAAGACATACATGGTAGAGAAAACAGAGCCAACAAACATACTGGTATATGCATTAAGTGGACTAAATATTTCAACTAAAGACAAAAGTTGTCAGGTTGAACGAAACACAACACAACAACATGCTCCTTATAAGGGACACTCTTTAAACATAAAAACACAGACAAACTGTAAGTAGAAAGATAGCTTCTTCAGCCACGTTTCCACAGAAGCAGACCCTGGCACAAGATTTTGAGTTTAGTATTAGGGGATGCCAGGATTGTGCGTAGGGTAGTAAGAAAAATAAGATGGAGAAGAAAGGAATATGGCATCTATTAATGAACAGTTTAATTCTTGAGGCAATCATAACTGAATTCCAGCATGGACAGCTGAGAGATGGTATAAAATATGTATCACAATTGCCTCACCAGAGGGATGAGGAAACTGAGGTATTTATCCCTAAATTTCCCATTTTATTGGTAGAGGGCTGTATCTGGGGGACAACTCACCACCTACATCCTGCCTGCCCCATGAGTCACACCAACAACACTTCAATAAAAACAAACAAACAAACAAACAAAAGAAAAGGAAAACATTTTTAAAGGTAAAACTGTCAGGGAGAGTCATGGCTGGCTTCACAAGGACTCCGGAAAATCCTTTGACAGGTCCTGGAAGAGGGAACACTGAGGAAATACGAGCAGGGCATCAGTAGCTTCAGCCACAAATGAAAAATGTCTATTATGCAAACACTAACTAAACAAAACAAAAACAAAAAACGAGTGTGGCCATCCTAATATCAGACAATGTAGGCTTTAAGGCAAGATGTGCTAGCAGAAATGAGTATTTCAAAGGAACGCCTGGGTGGCTCAGTCATTTAGGTGTCCAGCTCTTGACTTCAGCTCAAGTCATGATCTCGGGGTCTTGAGATCAAGCCCTGTGTTGGGCTTTGTGCTCAGCAGGAATCTGCTTAAAGTTCTCTCCCCCTCCCGCCCCTCCCCCCACCCATTCTCTGTCTCAAATAAATAAGTCTTTAAAAAAATTTCAATAAAGATTTAGCATTTACTAATTAACATAAATTCAATTGCATAGCTTCACAATATATAAAATATAAATTGATATAACTAAAAGGAAAAATAAATCAACAATCATAGCAGAAATATCAGCATGTCTCTCTCAATACTGATACGTACGCTGACAAAAAATATCAGTTAATAAAAAACGGCTCAGCCATTTGGTCATCTGACCCTCAGTTCTGGCTCAGGTCGGGGTCATGGGGTCCTGGGATTGTGGGATTGAGCCCTGCTTCAGGCTCCATTCTTAGCATGGTGTCTGCTTGTCCCTCTCCCTCCTCCAATGCCCGTCCCTCCTACTCTCTCTCCCCCTCAAAATAAAATAAAATCTTTTTTTTTTAAAAAAGGATCTGAGGGGTACCTGGATGGCTCAGTGGGTTAAAGCCTCTGCCTTCAGCTCAGGTCATGATCCCAGGGTTCTGGGATCGAGCCCTGCATCGGGCTCTCTGCTCAGTGGGGAGTCTGCTTCCCCCACCCCTCTCTCTCTGCCTGCCTCTGCCTACTTGTGATCTCAGTCTATCAAATAAATAAATAAAATCTTTAAAATAAATAAATAAATAAATAAAATCTTTAAAAAAAGGATCTGAATAACACAAATAATACTCTGTAACTAATTGACAGAACACTGCAAATGAAAGCAAGAAGTAACATAACACACATTATTTTCAAGTGTATAGAACATTTTTCAAAATTGACCATATGCTAGACCATAAAGTAAGCCTCAACTACTGGCAAATATTTGAAATCATAGCGAATATGTCCTCTGAACACAGTGGTTTACAGCTAGAATTCTGTAACAAAAATCTAAATAGAAGATTCCTAAAACTAGGGCACCTAGGTGGCTCAGTCAGTTAAACGTCTGCTTTGGGCCCAGGTCATGATCTCAGGGTCTTGGAATCTAGCCTATCAAAAGGTTCCCAGCTCAGTGGAGAGCCTGCTTCTCTCTCTGCCTCTACCCCTCCCTCCCCCTGCGTGTGCTCTCTGTCTCTCTTTCTTTCTCTCTCACTCTCATGCTGTCTCTCAAATAAATAAATAAAATATTTTAAAAATCCCTAAAACCTAAAATTATGTAAAATATTTCTAAATGATTATTGAGACAGAATAAAAATGGAAATTAGAAAATATTTTACATTAGATTACAATAAAACATATTAAAACTTGCAGGATACTGCTGAAGTATAAGATAGAGGAAAATGTGTAGCCTTAAATGCACATTATTAGTAAGGAAATTTTAAGTATCCCAAATCCAACATTTTAAGTAATTACTTCAAACAGTAGAAGGATGGAAAAGTTTTTAAAAAGCAACAAATAATGAAACGGAAAAAATATAATAGAGAAAGTGAACAAAGCAAAAGTGATTATTAGAATAGCAAGGTGAATAAATTCCTAGCAAGACTTAGCATGAAGAGAGAGATAAAGAGATAGATGATAAACAGTTATAGAAAAGATCATTTCATAATATATTTTACAAATATATTTTTTAAAAAAGAAAGAAGGATAAGAGGATATTCTGAATAACTTTATGACAAAATTTTAAATTTTTAAAACTTAAATAAAATTGCTAAGTTCCTTAAAAATAAAAAACTTGCTTAAATTGACATAAGAATAAGTAGAAAATTTGAATGAGCTATATCTATGTAAAAAGTTAAACCTCCAATTAAAACAATCTACCAAGGGTGCCTGGGTGGCTCTGTTGCTTAAGCTTCTGCTTTTGGCTCAGGTCATGATATCGTGGTCCTGCAAGTGAGTCCTGTATCATGGTCCCTGCTCAGCACAGATTCTGCTTCTCCCTCTACCCCTCCCTCCTGCTCATGATCTCTCGCTCTCTCAAACAAATAAATAAAATCCTTAAAAAAAAAATCTACCAAATGTAGAAGTCTCAAGGCTCAGAAAGCCTAAGTGGTTAGTTCTTTCATATATTTAAGGAAGAACTACCAATCTTAGGCATTTTTCCAAATAATAGTGTGAGAATTTAACTTTATGAGACCAGCATGACTTTGATTCAACAATCTAGCAAGACTAGTACAAAAAAGGAAAATGTCAGAAAATTGCTCTCAAAGAACATGTAAAAATCCTAAACCACAATAACAATTAAAAATTAACCAGTCCAGTCTAACATATGTACATGATTATTCCCAAGGCCGGTTAGGGTTTATTCCAGAAACAAAAATCCCTGGTTGGGTTAGCACTCAAAGTTCAATCCATGTAACTCAGTACATTAATAGAATGAAGAATAAAATCATGACAATCTCAATAGATGAAAGCATTTGATAAAACCTAACACTTTTCATTCTAAAAATTCCTAGCAAACTTGGAATAGAGTGAACTTTCTTAATTGGATATGTATTATCCTTTAAAAACATACCAATTATCATACTAAATTGTGAAATATTGAAAACTTTCTTCCTGAAACTGGGAATAAAAAACATGCTTGAGGGGTGCCTGGGTGGCTCAGTGGATTAAAGCCTCTGCCTTCAGCTCAGGTCATGCTGGGATAGAGCCTCACATTGGGCTCTCTGCTCAGCAGGGAGCCTGCTTCCCTTCCTCTCTCTGCCTGCCTCTCTGCCTACTTGTGATCACTGTCTGTCAAATAAATAAATTCTTAAAAAAAAAAACCAAAAAACATGCTTGAGGGGAGCCTGGGTGGCTCAGTCATTAAGCGTCTGCCTTCAGCTCAGGTCATGATCCCAGGGGCCTGGTATTGAGACCCGCATTAGGCTCTCTGCTTGGTGGGAAGCCTTCTTCTCCCTCTCCCATTCCTCCTGCCTGTGTTCCCTCTCTCGTTGTGTCTCTCTTTGTCAAATAAATAAATAAAATCTTTTTTAAAACCATGCTTGATACTAATGTTTCTATTCAAAATTGTAGTGAGGACTTGACTGGTAAAATAAGGGAAGAAGAAAAATTAAGAACGGGTATGGAAGAAATTAAAATGTTCTTATTTACAGATGACATGATTGTATGCAATAGGCGACCTAAAAGAATATACAATTAAAAGTAACCAATGAAATTAACAAGGTTAATAGATGTTTTTATATAGCAATAACAAATACAAAATATTATTTTTTTTCCTTTTGTCAGTTTTTATTTAAATTCCATTTAGTTAACATATGGTATAATATTAGTTCCAGGTATAGTTTTCAGTGACTCATCAGTTAGAACACCAAGTACTTATTACAGCCTTCCTAAGTATTACAGTACTTATTATGCCTTCCTTAATACCCATCACCCATTTAGCCCATTCCCCCACTCACCTCCCCTCCAGCAGCCCTCAGTTTGTTCTTTACAGTTAGAAGTCTGTTTTCTGGTTCACCTCTTTCTTTCTCTCCCTCTTCTCATATGTGGAATTTAAAAAACAAAAAGCAATACAGATGAACACAGATTCCCATCGGTGTTCACCTGTATTGTTTTTTAAATTTTACATATGAGTGAAATTATATGGTATTTGTCATTCTCTGACTTATTTTGCCTAGCATAATACTCTCTAGCTCCATCCATGTCATTGTAAATGGCAAGATTTCATTCTTTTTTATGGCTGAGTAATATTCCATTGTGTGCCGCCCCCCCCCACACACACACACATCACATCTTTATCTATATATCCATGGATGCTTGGGCTGTTTCCATAATTTGGCTATTTGATAATGCTGCTATAAACATTGGGGTGCATGTATCCCTTTCAACCAGTGAAAACAAAACAGCATTTTAAAAATGCCATTTACAGTAACATCAAAGACATGAAATACTTGGGAAAGATAATGAAAAATGTGCAATGCAAGACTTCTGTACTCACAACTATGAGGCATTCATTAAAGAAATTTTTAAAAAAAGCAAAATGAAGAGAGGGCTATACCATGTTTAAGTATTAGAAAATTCCAACTATAAAAATATTAATTCCCTTCAAACTGGTTCACTGGAATCAATACTACCCATTCAACATCTCTGGCTGAAATAGCTATTTGTTTTTTGTGAAAATTGATTAGCTGATTGTAAAAGTCATGTAGAATACAAAAGACTAAAAATAGTGCCTTGAGAAAGAAAATAATGGAAGATTCACCTACCAAATATGAAGGCTCATTTAAATCTACACTAATTAACACATTGTAGTATTAGTAGTACTGACATGTAACTAGACAAATTCAACAATAGAAGACAAGAGAATATTCAAAATTAAACCTATACTTACATGGTCCCTTGATCTGGACAGATAATTCTCCACAGTGCAGTAAGGAAATAATGCACTTTGCAATAAATGGTACTAGGCCAACTGGAAATTATTATGGAAAAAGTAAGTCTTGAACCCTTCCTAACAACAAAAACTATTGCCCATGAAATGTAGATCTAAATGTAAAAAGTAGAACATTAAAACTTCTAGGAAAAGAGATAATATCTTTATGACCTGAAGGTAAACAAAGATTAAACAGGACACAAAATCAACAACATAAGAGAAAATGTTATAAATGACACTATATAAAACTTAAGTATTTTTATATGCCAAAAACAGCATTTAAAGAGTAAAAGGCCCAACCACAGAGTAGAATATATTTGCCAACATATATATAGCAAAGAATCCATATCCAGAATTTTAAAAATGATTTTTTAAGAAACTTGGAAAAGTTTCATTTCATAAAAGGAGACATGCACGTGACCAATAAGCATATGAAATGGTACTCAACTTCCTTAGGCATTACAGAAATGCAAATTGAAATAATAATAGCACTACATATCCAACAGAACAGGTAGAAATTGAAATTCTGACCACACCAATTGTTGGCAAGTATGTGGAGCAACCAGAATGCTCATTCCCCGCTACTGAGAGAGTCAGTCAGTTACACGAGTCTGGAAAACCTCTGGAAGTATCCAATAAAGCTAAAGATTCACACAGAGGTGGTCCTGCTAGCTACCCGAAACACAGACATAACCTGTCCTTGCACAAAAATACTTTACAAGAACCGCAGTCAATTAAGTCCTAGGTACCAGGCTCTGGGTTTTTCTTCCCTCATTCCAAGTAGGCATTTTTACACCCATTATATAGGGGAGTATAATGAGGCTTAGGGAGGTTGAACAATGGTGCAAACTCACAAAACTAGTAAAGACAGAAAGATCTGATCCCTGTCTATGGGATTTCCAGGCCTTATTCCTCACTGCCACCCTTTACTGTGAACACATTGCCGGTAGTTACGTATTTAGGTAAATAACCAGACCTAAGGATCTCCCACTTCCCAAATGGTTTTCCTAGCACCTATCTTCCTTGATCTTTGATGAACAGCATAAGTGCAAGTCGGGAAAGGAAACATGTTAAGACATAGCGACAGCTTGATTTCTTACAAAGTTGTCTGGATTTGGGTCCCTAGAAGTGTTTTTGGGGTTTGCACATGCTAAAGCCAGAAGGGCTCTAAAAGTGTTTATAAATGAGCACTCATTTCGTTAAGTCACTGAAGAAAAAACATCCTTTGCTCTCCAAGCAAACTCTGTTCCTTCCACCTTGTAGAAGAAACTCCTCCCCATTCTCAACCTGGCCTTGGCCTCAGGCTGCTCATTTATCTGCAGAGAGGAGACCACACTGAAAACCCTTCTGTGGGACATCTTCCTTTCCCCATGCATGTCTTCCACTGAAGCACAGCTCAAGTGTTCACATACTTACTCTGCACACTTCAGCACTCGGTTTCCTACTCCTCTAAAATCTCATTAAAAATGTGCTTGTTTGGGGCACCTGGGTGGCTCAGTGGGTTAAAACATCTGCCTTCAGCTCAGGTCATGATCCCAGGATTCTGGGATCGAGCCCTGCATCAGGCTCTCTGCTCAGCAGGGAGCCTGCTTCCTCCTCTCTCTCTGCCTCTCTGCCTACTTGTGATCTCTGTCAAATAAATAAATAAAATCTTTTTTTAAAAAAAATGAGTTTTTTTGTGGACTCCAGGCTGACTCGGTCATTTAAGCATCCAACTCTTGATTATGGCTCAGGTCATGATCTCAGGGTCATGAGGTGGGGTTCTGCACTCAGCAGGGAAACTGCTTGAGATTCTCTCCATCTTCCTCTGCACCCCCTCCCCGTGTTCATGTGTGTGTGTGTGTGTGCTCTATCACTCTCTCTCTTAAAAAAAAAAAAAAAAAGACAAATGTGCTTGTTGTTCACCTAGTAGGCGAGTAGGCCATAAATGGCCTTATCTCAATTAATCCTCATAACACATTTTTAAATTTTTTTAATTTAATTTCTTTTCAGTGTAACAGAATTCATTGTTTATGCACCACACCCAGTGCTTCATGCAATACCTGTCCTCCATAAAACCCACCACCAGGCTCACCCAACCTCCCACCCCCTGCCCCTTCAAAACCCTCAGAATGTTTTTCAGAGTCCACAGTCTTTCATGGTTCAACTCCCCTTCCAATTTCCCTCAACTCCCTTCTCTCCATCTCCCCATGTCCTCCATGTTATTTGTTATGCTCCACAAATAAGTGAAATCATATGATAACTGACTCTCTCTGCTTGACTTATTTCACTCAGCATAATCTCTTCCAGTCCCATCCATGTTGATACAAAAGTTGGGTATTCATCCTTTCTGATGGAGGCATAATACTCCATAGTGTATATGAACCACATATTCCTTATCCATTCATCCATTGAAGGGCATATTGGTTCTTTCCACAGTTTGGCAACCGTGGTCATTGCTGCTATGAACATTGGGGTACAGATGGCCCTTCTTTTCACTACATCTGTATCTTTGGGGTAAATACCCAGTAGTGCAATTGCAGGGTCATAGGGAAGCTCTATTTTTAATTTCTTAAGGAATCTCCACACTGTTCTCCAAAGTGGCTGCACCAACTTGCATTCCCACCAACACTGTAAGAGGATTCCCCTTTCTCCACATCCTCTCCAAAACACGTTGTTTCCTGTCTTGCTAATTTTGGCCATTCTAGCTGGTGTAAGGTGGTATCTCAATGTGGTTTTAATTTGAATCTCCCTGATGGCTAGTGATGACGAACATTTTCTCATTTGTCTGATAGCCATTTGTAAGTCTTCATTGGAGAAGTGTCTGTTTGTGTCTTCTGCCCATTTTTTGACATGATTATCTGTTTTGTGTGTGTTGAGTTTGAGAAGTTCTTTATAGATCCTGGATATCAGCCTTTTGTCTGTGCTGTCATTTGCAAATATCTTCTCCCATTCTGTGGGTTGCCTCTTTGTCTTATTGACTGTTTCCTTTGCTGTACAGAAGCTTTTGGTCTCGATGAAGTCCCAAAAGTTCATTTTCGCTTTTGTTTCCTTTGCCTTTGGAGACATATCTTGAAAGAAGTTGTTTTGGCTGATATTGAAGAGGTTACTGCCTATGTTCTCCTCTATGATTCTGATGGATTCCTGCCTCACATTGAGGTCTTTTATCCACTTTGAGTTTATCTTTGTGTATGGTGTAAGAGAATGGTCAAGTTTCATTCTTCTACATATAGCTGTCCAGTTTTCCCAGCACCATTTATTGAAGAGACTGTCTTTTTTTCACTGTATATTTTTTCCTGCTTTGTCAAAGATTATTTGAACATAGAGTTGAGGGTCCATATCTGGGCTCTCTACTCTGTTCCACTCGTCTATGTGCCTGTTTTTATGCCAGTATCATGCTGTCTTGGTGATCACAGTTTTGTAGTAAAGCTTGAAATCAAATAAGGTGATGCTGCCAGTTTTCTTTTTCTTTTTCAGCATTTCCTTAGCAATTTGGGGTCTCTTCTGATTCCATACAAATTTTAGGATTATTTGCTCCAGCTCTTTGAAAAATACCAGTGGAATTTTGATCAGGATGGCATTGAAAGTATAGGTTGCTCTAGGCAGTATAGACATTTTAACAATGTTTATTCTTCTAATCCAAGAGCATGGAATGATCTTCCATCTTTTTGTGTCTTCTTCGATTTCTTTCCTCATAACACATTTTTAGGGTAACTTTTCAGATTTCCATTTTGCAGAGGAAGAGAGGGAAGATCAGAGGTATGAAGAGGTATGCTCAAGGTCACACAAATATTAAGGGACATAGCCAGGATCTATAGGATCCTTGAGATCTCTCTTCCTTTTCTACCTACTACCTAAATAAAGCCCACAGCCAGAGGCAGAAACACAGACAAAAGCCTTAGTTACCTGGGGCTCAGCAAAAGGCTGATCTGACATATTTTAGTAGCCTCTAAAACATTAGTAATTGAATTGCATTACAATTATTCAGGTTCATTTTATAATTATTTGGGCCAACTTATACATGCATTCATGGATGCCAGGTACTGGGCTAAGAACTAGAAATTCATATGGGACTATTGTTAACATTATGACAGCATGTTACCCATCCTCACAGACCTTACCATCTAATTGGAAAAATATACAATTTAATTAGCAACATGATCAAGTGTCCTGTCAATTATGATAGGGACAACTATGACCTAGATCATCAAGTAGAAATACAATCATAATTAGAATTCTGTTGCCAAGAAACTATGGTAGAGTAAAAGATATTTTAGGTTTAAATCAAGGCATTATCAAAATAAGTTTGGGCCTTTTATATGTATGTACTTTAATAGCTAGAAAAATGTTAATTTTTTGGATGATTCAGAATAAATGAGAGATTATTCCAATATGATTGACTATATCTGCCTTTGTTTTACAGTAAAATCAAAGCCCATTAACATGTCTGGTTCTACCTTCTCTATCTAACTGAATATTGTGGAAAGAGCATGGTCTCTGGAAACACAGACACTGAGTGTAAATATCAAGTGTCTCTCTAGTTTTTCTAGTTCTTTATTTTATTTCTGGTAGAAAAAGCCATTCAAGAAAATACTGACACAGGCTGACTGTGAGAACTGAGGAAAACAATGTATGTAAACATACTTTGTTATGTATTCTATCAACCAGAACCTTTTGGTTATAAGTGCTAAAAATCCAACTTAAATTAGCTTTAAAAATGGTATTTATTGAAAATTATGTCCACCCAAAAACCTGCACATTGATGTTTACAGCTGCTTTACACATAGTTGCCAACACCTGGAGGCAACCAAGAGGTCCTTCTGTTGGTAAATGAATTGATAAACGGTGGTACATCCAGACAGTGGAATATGATTCAGCTCTAAATAGAAATCAGCTATCAAGCCATAAAAAGACATAAAGGAACCTTAAATGCATACTCTTAAGTGAAAGAAGCCAGTCTGAAAAGGCTCCCTACAATATGGTTTCAACTTCATGACACTCTAGAAGAGGCAGGGCCATGGAGAGAGTAGGTCAGTGGTTGCTGGGGATGGCAGCGGGACACAAGGAGGAGGCAGAGCCCAGAGGACTTCTAGGCAAGTGAAAATACTCTATGTGCTACTATAATAATGGATACATATCATCATACATTTGTTCAAACCCATAAAATGTATAACAGCAAGAGTGAACCATAAGGTAAACTATGGACTTGGGTGATTATGTATCAGTGTAAGTTCACCAGTTGTAACCAAATACACCACTATAGTCAGGATAATAGGGGAGGCTCTGTATTGTGGGGTCAGGAGGATAGGGGAAATTGCAGTACTTTCAACTATTTGGTGAACTTAAATTTGCTCTAAAAATAGGTCTTTTAAAAACAAAAATCGGGGGGGGGGGGGCGCCTGGGGGGCTCAGTGGGTTAAAGCCTCTACTTTCGGCTCAGGTCATGATCTCAGGGTCCTGGGATCAAGCCCTACATCAGGCTCTCTGCTCAGCAGGGAGTCTGCTTCTCCTTCTCTCTCTCTGCCTGCCTCTATGCCCACTTGTGATCTCTTTCTCTGTCAAATAAATAAAATCTAAAAAAAAAATTAAACAATAAAAAATAAAATAAAAACAAAAATGGTATTTACTGACTCCAGTGACTAAAAAGGGTGGGGTGGTTCTCACCTCACCCACTGTTGGACCTGGGGGCTGAAGTGAAACCACTGGAATGCTCTCCATCTTTTGCCTTTGGTACTCTGTTGGCTGGATTCTTTCCTGCTGTAAACAGTCTTCTTGAGTCTTCATACCTCATCCTGGCTGGCAAGGCTACAGGAGAGAAGGTCTCTGGGTCTCCACTCTTGTATATATAAATCCCAGGGATTCTGATTATCCAAGCTTTCATTCTTTACCTACTCCTTGAATCAATTAATGAGACTAGAGTGAATTATTGTGACTGGCTAGGCACAGTTATACTTATACCCTATGGTAACAGGAAGAGGTATGTGGAATGATTAGCAGCCCTACCAGAGCACTGTGGAATATGTTCTGCTGGAGGGGCAATTCTCCAAAGAAAAAGGGATAGAGGAAAAGCAAGCTGGAGAGTCAAATCTATACAATCCACAACCCAGCCTAAACTTAAGGTCTGTGGGTATCTATAGACACCTCATGTTATTCTAGCTCTGTGATCCAGGCCTGGACCTTTCAGTGCTCTGTGCTTCATTTTCCTCAGCTATAAAATAAGGCACTTCATAGGGCCATAGACATTACATGAAATCATAAACCCAAGATACTTTGTATCTTGGATGTAGAATTGCTCAGTAGATGGTAGCCATTCATGATAATATGAATTCCCAGCTCAAAGATATGGGAACAAAGGCTCAGAGAGGTTGTGACTTGCCCTTGGCCACATCCCCTGAACACCATGATAGAGATCATAACAGCAAGTACAAGAGCCTGGAGCCCTGCAGACATCCTTTGCATGCTGGGAATTACACCAGTGATTTATCAGTGATGACATCTGGTCCTGAGGGAGATAAGGCTCACTTATAGCTGTGCTTCGGGATACTCGTATAATAATCGTAGTGTCTTGTACTGCATGGTGCTTTTATTTTTCAAAGTGTTTCCCATCAATTACATCATTTTACTCTTAAATATCCCTATGAGTCAGGGAAGACATTATCACCATTAGTTGTTCTTATTATTGATTTTTTAATGTCCTGTTTGTTATAGAGCAAATATAGCCATACTCATTTTTTAAGCTGTTTCAATTTTTTTTTCAATGAATTCTGGTGCTTAGCTTTCTCTAACTTGAATTGTTGTCTCCAAGTTGAAAATGGCAAATTTCCTTGACAAATGCACAGCAAGATGGCTTAGAAGAGAATCGCTAAGGAGTGGGAGAGCTGAAAATGCATTTTTACATGCAAACAAATGGATTACAAAATCTGTGTTTCCCAATCCTGAACTTCTGCAGGAGCTCAAGTCAGGAAGACCAAAGAATCTGTGAACTAGCTAATTCCACAAGTTAGCAGATGTTCACATGGGTCCCAGGCAGTTGCCAAATGAATACATTTCTCAATGTAAACAGAACCAATGGAAAATCTGGGCTTCATGAAATCTTAAAATCTGCCAAATTACTCCAGCTGAATGAAAATGAATTCTTACCTTTTCTCATTATTCAGAACAGAAAGTCTGATGCAGAAGGGGGAGGAAAAAGCCTAAAGTTCCAGATTCTACCACTCAGCTCTGCCACTGATTAGCTGTCTTACCTTAGCAAAGTGATCTCTGCCCCCAGAGCCCCAGTCCCTTCTGGAGAATAGAGATACCGTTAACTTCTGAGGAAGGTAGATCTGGGTGTAAATTCAGCTTTTCTATATTATGAATGCATGACAAGTTATCCAATTTTCCCAGCTCTAATTTCATCACTTGAACTGCTTATATTTGACAATTAAATAGTATCAAAATACATGAAGACCTAACAATGTACCCAGCACATAACTAAGGTCAATAATCATTCATTTCTCTTTCACTACAGCAAAACAATTAAGACTATACATACTTAATACACAGATGCATACATAGGTACATACCTACATATATAGGTACATATGTATATACATATACACACATACATATATAATGTTATGCAGATAAATTAAAATACAGTCATTTAAAATGATCATAAGTATATGTAATATATGATGTGTAATATATAGTACATTTTTATACTTCAAGATTTTTGAATTCTTGAATAAATATTTCCTCTTCAAAAAAAGTATCACTGTGTAAAAGCCAGGATAGGCTCAATCTATTCTGTCACACAATAATTATTGAATACCTCCTCTGTGCCAAGCACTTTCATGCATATAACTACTAGCAAAACAGATGTGGTCTCTTCCCTGTATCTAATGGATGTTCAGGCAGTGATAACAAAGAGTTGTTTCTTCCTGAGCAAAAGTACCTAGGGAGGGAATCTGGGGAACATGTCAAAGGGCCCCTAAACTCATTCTCAACAGAATTTAGCCAGATGAGCATAGAGGCAGAGGATTCTAGATAGAACGAAGGACATACAGGCATTAGCTTTAAGGAAGAAGCTGAGAGATGTTTCCTAAGGCAGAATCTGTAGGAACTAACTGGTCAGAGACAAGATCCTTATCTATACATGCCAGATAAGCAGCTACCAGATGACAAAGGTGATCTTTGCAAGGAATTTCAATTTCTCTTAAGAAAAAAAAAAAAATGGTCGGTGGCACATCTATAAACACAAAGCAGAGAGAAGCTTAGTTGTTTGACATGCTTGGATAGCCAAAAATCTTTTTTTAAAAAGATTTTATTTATTTATTTATTTGACAGAGAGAGATCCCAAGTAGGTAGAGAGGCAGGCAGAGAGAGAGAGGGTGAGGAAGCAGGCTCCCCGCTGAGCAGAGAGCCCGACAGGGGGCTCGATCCCAGGACCCTGAGATCATGACCTGAGCCAAAGGCAGAGGCTTAACCCACTGAGCCAGCCAGGCACCCCGGGTAGCCAAAAATCTTGAACAGGTCCTAAAAATAAGCAGTGTCACAGCCAATCCAATGCCTAATGAGAAATCCAGTTTCGTAGTCTGGCTAAATCACTCATGGGTCATATGTCTTTGGGCAAGTTGCTTAACACCGAGGCCTCAGTTTCCCCATTCTTAAATGTTGACAGTCATAAACCAGTCCACTCCTCTTCTTGACCATTCACATAAGACCAACAACTTTAATGAAAGGGGTGTTTTGATATCACCTCCTGCCCTGTGATTTTATGCATTTAACATAAAACCTGATTTTATCATCAGCCAATAACTGCTTTAAAAAAATGGAAACATCCTTGTATAAAAAGACTCTTATGGGAATAGTAAAGGAATTGGAACTCACTTATAAAAATCAAGTAGCAAAACGATTTAGCTGTTGGTTCGCTCCAGCCCGGGCTGTGCTTTGCATGAGAAATGAGCTCATCTTTGAATGTAGCAGATTCTGCTTGTTTGGGTAGTGCTTCTAATCGAGGCATATATATTTTGCCTCAATCACAGGAAAACAAATTGTCAGTGGCATATTGCTTTGGTATTTCAACCATTTGTTGGATTTCCCGCCTCCCTAAATGTCTTAAACAGAAGCATGAAGCATGAATAGGCCAAACTAGAAAACCCAGGATTTATGAGCCTATTCGAACCTTGTAAAGATTTGATCAGCAAATATGCCAATTGATACACCATAATGTTTTACAACTGCAGTTGTCTTGGTCTATAAAACTTATTATAATTCTGAAGGGATTTCTGCTTTCTTTGCAGACATTTCTGTTTTACTGCCACCTAATGGTGTACATTAGAACTGGCACTTCTGCCGTTGGAGTTTCAGAAGGCAGATGTTTCCAAGTATAGGAGAAACAAATGATTCTGATAGGCATCTTTCTGTCTTGTCCCATCTTGCTTTTCCCATGCACACATACACTATTCCAGCCAAAATCTGTAAGGTTCTAGGATGGACAATGGCCTAGGGTATAGAAAATATCCCAAATCTACTTTTGCCAAAGAGCCTTGATCTTTAATATCTACTGGGACCATTAACAAAGCTGATATTCTGACTAGTGTTTGACTCCTCTTTTCAAAATCTCTACCGGTTCGAATGCAACACAGAGAAGCTTCTGGTCAGAGAAGTTAGCATCCAGGATCAGTTCCACAATTACTAGGCTGAACTTGGCAGACTCATTGCCCTGGACCAGCGCACTGGGATGGCAAGTGGAGTTCTTTCCTAGGAGATTCCTAAAGTACAAAGCAAAGGAAGCAAGAGAAAAATCTCAGTCCCAATGTACTGAGCATGCAGAAAGAAGAAAGGTCCTGTTCTACAGAGACCCAATGAGTTCCCACAGGAATACCGATTCTAAGGCTGCACAGAAATGTTGAGTCCCAGTAGATCAATGATTTTTAATCCAAGAACAGCATCCCCACAATGAGCATTTGAAATTGATGAAGGCCATGGGGAGCCTGGGTGGCTCAGTTGGCTAAGTATCTGACTTCCCCTCAGGTCAGTATCTTGAGTCCCAAGCCCTGAGTCAGGCTCCCTGCTCAGCAGGGAGTCTGCTTCTCCCTCTCCCTCTGCTCCTCCCCTCCCACTTGTGCTCTCTCTCTCACTCAAATAAATTAATAAATATTTTTAAAAAAAGAGATAAATGGATGAATGACTATGTTTTGATTGTTACATTGAATGGGGTACACTCCTAGAATCAAGGTTTCAGGGGTTAAAATGGCTAAATGTCCTGCAATATCCTGGACAGTCTTGCACAAGAATGCCAATACTGTCCTACCAGGATTGAGAAAATTCTTCAGTCTTTCTTTCTTTCTTTGATAAAGGATTTTCTGAGCCCCTTCATGTCACACCTCAGATTAGAATCTACAGATCTGATAATAAAGACACAGCTTCCCATAAATTTCAGAGGATCCCAGTGGGTATTACAAGCCTTCTCACCAACACACTCACACTTTACTGTTGTTTTCTTTTTTTCCCTTGAGGATGTGGTAACTGGTAAGAAAGCCATCTGAGAAGCACAGCATCTTGCCACTGTCAAAGATGAGGGTGTCCTCCAGGAGAAGGTTAATTACTGGCCAAAGATGCTATTGTCCAGCTCACTGAAAGCATCACACCCCCAAGAGACTCTAGCAGACCTGCTTTCTAATTGTTAGTGTTCACACCAAAGTGGAGAGAAACATCCTCTCTTTTCTCTTTTGTGTCACACCTTGTGATCTGCTCACCAAACAGATGCTGCTTGTGTCTCTGTGCCTCGGAGTCTCCCTACATTATCCCCTTGATCATTTGCTTCTAGTTATGTGCAGATGTGGGCTACATGGGTGGGATACCTAAATTTCAGATAAATACCATAAGATCTATCCTATTTCAGGCTCAGTCCTACATAGTCACATAAAACCAAGTCATTTTTCTCCTTCCACAACTCTTCTCCAACCCTGGAAAAATCCTTCATGCAAACACAACACCTCAAGTCTAATTCACCAGTTCAGTTCATTGGATACTTCTAAATCTCACTTTAGACTCAATGTGAAACACTCCCTCCCCTACACAGGAACTGAATCAATGTCCTTATACATGTTAATGATAGACGGTTGACTGATAGATGGATGGACAGGTACAATAGATTATCACATGTAAACACTTGACATACACCTGGTTCACCATTTTAGCTATTATAATTAATACATCTTTGACAACTCTAATGTTAACAATGCCATTTCAATGTAGGGCTCGAACTCACCACCCTGAGATCAAGAGATGGATGCTTAACCAACTGAGCCACCCGGGTGCCCCAGCAATGCCATTTTTAAAATGAAGAAACTGAGGCTCAGATTCACAGAACAATTAGTTCCCAGAGTTAGGCTTCTAACTTATCTCTGACTCCAAAGCTCAGACACTTTTGATCAAATCCTACCAGTTCTACATTCCATGCTATGTAAAAATAATATGTTTGAGACCATGTAACATGTTAATATCACATGTAGGCCACTGTGTGTATACCCACCAAGTCAGTGCCCTTAGTTCTTTAAACATGGGTTGCTCTCTCATCACGCTCTGGTGAGGGGTGTTCCTTTGAGGCTCCTATACTGGTTAGACTGCAGCTTGCAGCTGAAGCCAAAGGAGGTATCAGCTGTGTCTTGGCAGAGCCTACATCGCATGCAATGTATACCAATTCATGCTACTCTAGAGATAATAACAGGCAGATGACAGAAGTAAGTAGATATCTTTCTTTCATTATGTGCTGTGGGTGGATAAACTGTAAACAACATTTCCTGCATCCGAAAGTGGTAAATGCGACAGATGGGAAAATTTCTGTTAATAGTATATTAGAAATCTTACATATCTTAATTTTGTTTGTAAATACAATCTTGTTCTGAATCATAGTAATTTTTCTGTAAATGTGGATGTGGTAGACATTGTTAGGGCTCGTCAGTATCCACTTCTTTCTTTGCAGGCATACAGAGACCATACTTCCCTGTCCCCTTTTTTATGATGTAGGCCATGGTACTCATCTGTCCAATGGACTCAAGCAGAAGCAGTGCATATGTGGTTTCTAGAACAAAGTACTTAGTTCCAGGTGGCTAACCTTCCACAACTTTCTTCCTTTTTGCCACAGTCATCACAGAAGTATGTGTTGAAATGAGGTGCCATGGGGTCCACAGAGACCAGATTGCTGAACCAACACATGTAGGTAATTGTCCTTGAGAACTTCCCAAATCTAGAGCAGAATGTGCATGGATAAAAATAAACTTTTCTTTTCTTAAGCCACAGAGCTTTAGGCATGGTCTCTAACCACAGCATAACTTGGACTCTCATGAGCAACACTATGGGTAGGTCATTTCATTCATACTCTAAAGTAGAATCCATATCTCTCTGTCCAAATCAAAAATAATACATGCATTTTAATCTAATTCTCAGTGTCTTCTACAATCTGGGCCCAACCTACTATCCAAATTTTCTTTTCCACCATGGCCTAAATGGAACTAGACACAATCCCTTGACCACATCTTACAATTTCTTTTTTTCTCTTTTTTTATTACCACTCCCTCTGCTTAGAATATCATCTCTCCCCTTTTCATGTGTCAAATTACTACTTACCTTTAAAAGGTCGAAATCATATGCTTACTCTTCCATAATACCAATCCCACTATTCTGAAGGTATTGTTCTTTTCTTCAAATTTTTATATTTATCTATTACTTCTTACTTTATATTCCCCATACTTTATATACCCTTACTTCATATCCCCCTTACTTTATATCCCCTCCCTACCTTATATCCCCTTTAATAGTAACATATTATATTAGTTTCAGGTGTATAACATATGATTTAATATTTGTCGACATTGTGAAATGATCACCACGATAAGTCTAGTTAATATCCATCAACACACAGCTAAAAAATTTTCTTCTTGTGATGAGCACTCTTAACGGATAGTGGGCTCCTGGGTGGCTCAGTCAGTTAAGCATCTGCCTTCAGCTCGGGTCATGATCCCAGGGTCTTGAGATCCCAGTCCCACACTGGGCTCCCTGCTCGGTGAAGAGCTTGCTTCTCCCTCTCTTCCTCCTCTCCTGCTCGTGATCTCTCTCTCTATCTCACTCTCAAATAAATAAAATCTTTTTAAAAAGATCTAGTCTCTTAGTAACTTTCAAATACATAATCCATTACTATTAACTATAGTCACTATGCTGTACATTACATCTCCATGACTCATTTATTTTATAACTGAAAGCTTGTACATTTTGAATCCCTTCACCCATTTTACCCATTCCCCACCCCCTACCTCTGGCAACCACTAATTTTCTGTACCTATAAGTTTTGCTTTTTGTTTATCAGATTCCACAGGTAAGTGAAATCATACCATATTTGTCTTTCCCTCTGAGTTATTTCACTTAGATAATGTCCTCAAGGTCCAGTCATGTCATTGTGAATGGCAAGATTTCCCTTTTTATGGTGGTGGGTGCCTGGGTGGCCCAGCGGGTTAAAGCCTCTGCCTTCAGCTCGGGTCATGATCTCAGGGTCCTGGGATCGAGTCCCACGTCGGGCTCTCTGCTCAGCAGGAAGCCTTCCCCCCCCCCCCGCCTACCTCTCTGCCTACTTGTGATCTCTCTCTGTCTGTCAAATAAATAAATAAAATCTTTTAAAAAAACATTTCCCTTTTTATGGTTGAATAATATTTCATTTTACAAATATATAATAGTTTCTTTATCCACTTATCCATCAATGGACACTTAGGTTGTTTCCATGTCTTGGCTATTGTAAAGAATGGTGTAATGAACATGAGAGTGTATTTATCTTTTGAGTTAGCATTTTCATTTCTTTGGATAAATATCCAGTAGTGGAATTGCTGGATCATATGGTAGCTCTATTTTAATGTTTTGAGGAACCTCCGTACATACATACATACATACATACACACATACATAGTGGTTACACCAATTTGCATTCCTACTAACAGTGCATGAGGATTCTCTTTTCTCTACATCCCTGCCAACACTTGGTATTTCATTTCTTTTTTGATGCTAGCCATTCTAACAGGTGTGAAGAGATACCACACTGTGGTTTTGATTTGCATGCCCCTGATGATGAGTGCGGTGAAATATCTGTTCACATACCTGGTAGGGGGGAAAAAGGTCTATTCAGAGCCCCTGCCCACTTTTAATTGGATTATTGGGGTGCAGTTGCTATTGAGTTTTTACAAGTTACTTGTGTATTTGGGATGTGAATCTCATATCAGATATATGATTTGCAAATATTTCCATTCAGTAGGTTGCCTTTTCATTTTGTTCATGGTTTCTTTTGCCATGCAGAGCTTTCTGGTTTGATATGGTCCCACTTGTTCACTTTTGCTTTGTTGCTCTTGCTTTGGAGGTCAAATACAAAAAAAAAAAATATTGTCAAGACCTATGTGAAGGAGATTACTGCCAATTTTTTTCTTCTAGGATTTTTATGGTCTCAGGTCTCACATTCAAATCTTAATCACTTTGAGTTGATATTTGTGCATGGCGTAAGACAGTGGTCTTGTTTCATTCTTTGCATTTGGCTGTCCAGGTTTTTCAACATTACTTATTGAAGAGACTGGTTTTTTCCCCATTGTACATTCTTGGTTCCTTTGTCACAAATTAATTTACCATCTATGTATGGGTTTATTTCTGACTTTCTATTCTGTTCCATTAATCTATGTGTCAGTTTTTATGCCAATATCATACAGTTTTTATTACTATACCTTTGTAATATAGTTTGCATTAGGAAGCACGATGCCTCCAGCTTTGTTTTTCTTCCTCAAGACTGCTTTATTTATTTGGAGGCTTTTGTGGTTCCTTACAAATTTTAGTATTGTTTGTTCTATTTTGTGAAATATTACATGGAATTTTGATAGAGATTGTATTAAATCTGTAGATTGCTTTGGGCAGTATAGACATTTTGATAATATTAATATACCTAGTCATGGATTATGATTATTAATGAACAAACTTTAACTCTCCTATTGGTAATTTTGAGAGGATCATTCAAATCTGACTCATCATTGTATCCTCAGCACCTTGACCTGGGACCTTAAAATTAAGCCCAGTAAATATTTAATAGATATGGATATATCCATGCTACTAATATAGTAAATTTTACCATAAAATCAACAGAGGCCTTTTTAGGGCACTATCAAGAAGCATTCCTTTCCTCAACCACTTTCTTACTTCCCCTACAAAAAAGCAGCATTAATCAAGCCATGCTTACTAGCTGGTGAGGATACTGGGCAGTGAAAAGTCCTACATCTACACAAATTCTTCTTCCAGGGCATGAGGCCATATTAGGAAATGGAGTTTCCCACAAACATTCTAGAATGGAGGAGTTTATGGCATCGGGCTTGGTGGTGGGCATTAAGTAGATTGGAACCCGGAGGAGGGTAGCAATAGCACTGATAGTGAGAATATAGAGTGTGCCAGGACCAGTTTTAGGTTTGTTTTATCACTTGTTCTTCTCCATCAGCAGGCAGGTATTATAGTATGGTGGATAGTGCATAAGATTTGTAGCCAGACGGCATGGGCTTAAATCTCAGCTTTGCCACTAATTGGGTGACCTGGGACAAGGTAATTAAGCCTCCTCTACCTCAGTTTCCTTAATTGAAAACAATACTCCCAGCCTCACAGAATTATTGTGATGATAAATGTGTTGGTAAAAATAAAACACTAAAAAGAGGGCCTGCATATAATAAGTGCACAATAAATACTGCTTTGAAAAACAGAGTGATGTAATTGTTATCATCCTTTCACAGATTAGGATGCTAGGTATAAATGCTAAGCCCACTGGCCAAAGACACACAATAGTCAATGACAAGGTTGATATTTGAACCCAAGCCTTCTGGCCTCAGAGTCAATGTTCTGAATTCTTCTACCACAGCTTCTCTGAGGGCTTCAGAATCACTAGGCAAGCATGTTACTAAGAGTATCCATGTTCCATCTGGCCGGGTGGAGGAATGATTAGACCAAGTAACCTGTGAGGATCCTTTCAACCTTGAGATTCTGTGATTTAGAGATGTTCAAAACTAAAAGCAAGTAAGGTTCCTAACAATCCGGGGCAGAAGTGGCTAGAATGTTCTTTCTGTGGTCTCAAATTTCTCTATGGTCATTCTCTAGAACCTTTTAATCCAACCACATTTTTCCAGGCCTCTTGTATTATACTATAAAGGTTAAAAACCCATGTTCCAAGAGAAGATGTAATGCTTTAGAGTCACACAGATATGAATTTTCACCACGGCTCTACCATTTATTTGCTATAAGACTTGGGCAAGTTAGTCAGCCTCCTATCTGTTTAATCTCTACCAGATTCCTCTGTTTTGTAACCTTCTGGATACTGGGTGTACTGGTCTCTTGAATGGAAATGATGTAAACTCATGAATTATTATGGGTAACTTTCCTTCCGGTGGCCTTGGGATCAGAAAACAGCAGTGTATAGCAGAGAGAAGAATAAATAATGCTGATGCACAGAGAGAAGTAGAAACAACAGTTAGAAAAAGAGAATTCTCCTCCTGTGTCCCTGACTGTGTCAGAGGGCTGTTCATTTCTGTACTTGGGTTTCATGACAAAATGCCTTTTGCTAAAATTTGCCTTAGTGGAGTTTCTGCCACTGACCACCAATATTCCTGTATAGTCCAGCACTCGAGACCAGATTCTGCATCAGCAGAACAAATAAAATAATATATCCCTTATAGGATCATTATTGAAATTAAATGAGTGCCTCCCTCAGTGACTGGCACATAGTCAACCTTAAATAAACAGAAGATACCATCATTTGTTAAATTGTGGTTACCTAACATTATCATTATTATACTATTACAAATTATCCAACATGTGTTTATGATCACATACTAGGTACCAGCACTGTGCTTAGAACTGGCCACGTAACAAATAAGACATAGCACTCACCATCAACAGGGGCAACTCAGCAGGGGAGAAAGATCTTGAGCCAGTAATTACACTGAAGAGTAGTGGGTGCTAAGACTGCTGGTTTACTGAAGACAGGACACCTACCTGCCTGGGAATATTGAGAATAGATAGCTTCACAGAGCTGGTAACATTTGACTTTACCTTCAAATTTAGAAATGGTCCATGACGAAGACATTTCAAGCAAACACAACCACCTCTGCAAAGGCTGAAGGGATAAAACTTATGGAAGCTTTAAGGAATTGCAAGTAATGTGGGGACACTTCAGTTAGGTGGTGAGAGAGAGAGAGAGGGCAGAGACAAGGGTGGAGAAGTGGGCAAGAACCAAATCAAGGGGGCCAGAATAAAGGGTGTGCATATTATATTAAAGAAGTAAGGCTAACAACAACAAATTCTTACCAGATGCCAAACACTGTTCTAAACATTTAATTCCTTTTGACCTTCCATTATTGTAGGTCTTGGTATTACCCACAAAGAAATAAAGGTACAGATTGCTTGAAATAACACCATACTAACGGCAGAGCCAGGTTTGGAGCCCAAGCAATTAGGGCTTGCACTGGGTTGAATCGTGTCTTAGTGTTATAACAAAAATACCACAAATTAAATAATGTAAATAACAACTGCTCATTTCTCACAGTTCTGAAGTCTGGGAAGTCCAGCATTAAGGCGCCAGCTAACTCAGTTCCAAGAGTACCCTCGCAGGGCCCAGAGAAAGAGAGCACGCATCCCTTCACTTCCTTATAAGGGAACGACTTCCATCATAAGGGCCCGCCCTTACGACCTCACTTAAACCTAATTATCTTCTAAAGGCCCCAGCTCAGATGCCATCACACTGGGGATTAAGAAAACATGAACATTTGGGGGGACCACAAACATTCAGTTGATAGCAAATTCTATCCCCTTCATATTGAAATCCTAACCCTCAGTATATTAAAATGGGAGCTCGTGGGGAGCCTGAGTGACTCAGTGAGTTGAGGCCTCTGCCTTCAGCTGGGGTCATGGTCCCAGGGTCCTGGGATTGGTCCCCACATCGGGCTCTCTGCTCGATGGGGAGCCTGCTCCCCATGCCCCCTGCCTGCCTCTCTGCATATTTGTGATCTCTGTCTGTTAAATAAATAAATAAAATCTTTTTTTTTTAAATGGGAGCTAATATGGAACCAGGATGATTGCACAGGCAATTAGTTAATGATGTTATCCTGGAGTAGAGTGGGTTCAGGTGTGCACATGGGGAGAACACTACTTGGGCAAACATAGAGGCTTAAGTTTACCAGCCAAGGAATGGCAAATATTGTTGGTAAACCACCAAAAGCAAGAAAACACAAACATGGAACAGATTCTGCCACACCACTGTCAGAAGGCACCAACCCCACTGACACCTTTTTGGACTTCTAGTCCCCAGAATTGTAAAATAATAAATTTCTGTTGTTTAATCCCCCCAGTTTATCGTACTTCGTTAGGCAAACCTAGTAAATTAATATAGGGCCCAAAATTAGCCTATCTAATCAGTATGTGATATGATCACATGATAGTTTCTCCAGAACTATGGGGGGGTGTTAAAAAGGAAAAGAAACTTGGCCATGTTTGCACTCCATTCTGAAATCAGCCTGCTGTTACTCTTTTTACCCGAAGTCCTCCATTAGTCATAAAGATCACTGGCTTGGGTCCTGTATGTTTCTCAGGGGGGGAAAAAGTATGATGCCCCAAATTCTTTGCACTACAGCTCAGTTTAATGTTAGTATCTGTTCCCTCTATTTTTGACTAGGGACCTCAATGCAAAATCCTTCATTTTTATAGATCTATGATTAAACTGTTCAAAAAAGCAGTGTTTTATTTTTTTAATCTTTTTAAAAGATTGTATTTATTTTAGAGTTGCAGGATGTGCAGAGCAGAGGAGAGAGAAATCTCAAGCCAACTGCACTGAGCACAGAGCCCAAAAGTGGGGCCTCAATCTCAGGACCCGGAGATTATGACAGAGCTGCAATCATGAACTGACCGCGTAACCAACTGAGCCATCCAGGCACCCCCAAAAAGCAGAGTTTTATTCTTTCCTGCTTATAAATTCACTCTACTTTGACTTACATGGGTAAAAACAAAACATTGGAGACATTTTTTTTTTCTCCTTTTCCTTACTCTATTTGATGGTAAATGTAAAATCATGAAGTTTTAGGAGGGAGCATTCTTCGGTTTCCTTATTATAGCTATTCATCCTTCTTTAGGGAAAGAGAGAGCCGACTCTTTTGGAAGATATTTCTCTGGAATCTTTCTCTGGTGACTTGTAATCTAAAGCTGTTGAATTCAAGGAAAGTTTTAACCACAGTATTTAATCTTCTAGAGACATTTATTACATAGCTTTTTGTTTTGCCTTGTTTAATATAAACCACTAGAGAGACATTACCTGGTTGTGTCATTTCATAAACCAGAGTGTGAGGTAGAAAATCCCAGATAAGAAGAGGCCACTCCTCCTTAAGAATGCTGTCAGAGAATCTGCATTCTCAAAGGGAACTAGAACCTTAAAACAGTGCAAATGGAAACATTAACATTAATAATAACAGTAGTAACAACAACAGCAAACTTCCACAGAGGAGGTATAGAGTAGTGACAATAAAGATATTTCTAGAATCGGACACACCTGAATTTTTTTGCAGCTCTGAGTCTTCCTAGCTATATTCCCTCTGAGTAAGTTATCTTCTCTAAACCTCAATTTCCTCATCTTTAAAATGGGGATATTAAATCCTTATTTCATAAGACTGTTGTGAAGATCAAAGAAGATATCAAATGAAAAGCTTTTAGCCCAATGTCTGGCACATAATAAATATTCACGAAATGTTAGGTGCTATTGTTATGAACAAGAATGCAATTTATGAAAGCTTATTACATGTCAGGGGCTCTAAGAATATTACCTCCAATCCTGATAGCAATCTTCAGGGTAATTATTGTTTGTCTGCACCTCAAAGATAAGAGTGAAATTGCTTATTCAAGGCCATTTGGCTAGGAAGCAGCAAAGCAGTCTGAAAAAAATATATCACAGTCTGAAAAAATATATCACATTTCAAATGAATACCTTCAAACCAACGGAAGAGCTACAATGAAAAGTCTCCCTCTAGGTCACTGTGTTTCGAGTTGGCATTTATAAAATCTGTAAGTCAAGATAAGATTAAAGGAGAATCTTAAGTAAGAATATCTGATTTGATCAAAATCCATTTACTTCTTCAAGCTTCACCACAGAATTAACAATGAAACTTAGAATGGCATTGAATCAATTAACTGCACACCACATATGAACCTCAGCAACCTGGAATCTGAAAATCTCTGCATTCACAAGGGCTCTTTGGGTAAAAAGCTTTGGGTACAAAGCTCACCTCAAAATATCTTAGAGGGAATTTTTTCACTTCTTTGTTTGGGAATTCTAGAATCTTTCTAGCTTCAGGCATAGCTGGACCCAGGCTCTTTGCTCTCATCCCCTTCCCACACTGGCTCCATTTTTCAGCTCTGATCTGGCTTCCTCCTCATCTGCTGAAAAAAAATCGATGTATTGATACAAATATCTTCCCACAGCCTCAATACCTTATCCTCACACTTTAGTGACCCCAACAGATAGGCCTCTTTTTCATCCAACAACTGTACATTGGTCATCAATAAGAACTCTGTTTGGCTTACTTAAGTCACAGACTGTGGTCAGTTCTTTGAAGAAGTGGGTCCTTCAATAACATTGCAGTTATTTCCTATGGGTGCTGTAATCAGTTATCACAAACTCGGCGCTTCGTGATAATACAACTTTATTCTCTCAGAGTTTTGGAGGCTGGATGCCCAAAATCAGTCTCATTGGGCTGGAGTCAAGGAATTAGCAGGGTCTGGTTCCTTCTGGAGCCTCCAGAGGAGAATTTTTTTTTTCCTTGTCTAGCTTCTGCAGGCCACCTGCATTCCTTGGCCCAAACCCCCTGTTAAAATCATTCTAACCTCTTGCTTCTACAGTCACATGTCCTACTTCCTCTTCTGTAGTCAAATATCCCTCTGCCTCCCTCTTCTAAGGATACCTGCAATCATATTTAAGACCTACATGGACAATCCAGGAAAATCTCCCTATCCCAAGATTTTTAACTTAGTCACATCTGCAAAGTCCCTTTTGCCACAGAAGATAATATTAACAGGTTTTAAGGATTAGGACATGGATGTCTGGGGGGCCATTATTCAAAGTACCAGAAGCATAGTCCAGGAAGTTATGGCAACCGATGCAAACAAATAAGTCATACCATCAGGCAAAGAAAGACACATTTTATAAAAGAGAGAAACCACAGATTATACAGATAATGGAGAAACCATTTTCAGCTTTTGGGATCTGACTTGGCTTCTGGACAGATAATTTTAATAATGATGATAGCAAACATTTGTATTACGCATTATGTGTCGGCCATTGTTCTAAGTGCCTTATATAACTCAATTAATCTTCACAAAAAGTCATCCTCATTCTATAGAAGAAGAACCTAAGGCACAAAGACTGTATGTGATTTGCCAAAGATCACTTTGAACTAGCACAGCTAGGATTTGACCCCAAGGTATCTGACTCCTAGGTGCATACTCTTGACCATTTGAGATGGAACTTAAAGAATGGATGGCAGGTTGTCACAGTGAGCAACACAAGGGTCCTGCACAGAGAGAACAGAATGAAAAAGGCACAGAAACAGAAAAATAAGAGGCAGATTCAAACCAGCTGGTAGACTGGGTGGGATAGAGTATAGCAAGCCTGGGAGAAGTAGTGGGAGATCGAACTAGAGATCTAGCCTGAGGATAAGGCAAAGAAGAGTTTGAAACCATGGACAACCTCTGTGACTGATGGGAGTCCTTTAAGACACTGGGCTTGAGGGGGCTTCTCAGAATTGTGCTTGGGAGGACTAATCTAAGGACAGTGTGAACCTGGGCTGGAAATAGGAAGCTGCCCCACTTCCTCTACTCTGAGGTACTCTGAGGTACTTTGTATATCACAGAATGTGCCTGTATGTCTTGCTCCCTAGAGAGCGACCCCTAGAGGGCAGCTGAGTGTATCACCACATTGCATGTGCCTACAGATGATACAGAACCACAAAAGAGGGTGGAGCCAGAGGGCAGAAGGCCAGCAGTATGGATGCTGGGGCTGCTGCTGCTGCTGCTGAAGATAGCAGCAACATTTTGGAGTCAATTTAAAGTGTCTTTACCCATATTTGTTGAAGTCTTTAAACATAACAAAAATTTTCTGGAAATTCGGGAGTTATAGGAATATATATATATTCAAATCTAAGTTCTGTCCTTTGCCTGGGTGGGGTCTTGGTTAATTACTCAACACCCCAAGCTCTATTTTTTTAATCTTTAAAATACAGGGGCAACTGAGTGGATCAGTTGGTTAAGTGTCTGCCTTCGGCTCAGATCATGGTCCTAGGGTCTTGGGATCGAGTTCCGCATAAGCTCTCTGCTCACAGGGAGCCTGCTGCTCCCTCAGCCTCTGCCTCTCTTTCTCTCTCTCAAATAAATAAATAAATAAATAAAAATCTTTTAAAAAACAAATAAAATATAAATCAAATTATGTTATTGGTAATTGTTAATGTATAAAGTAAGAATAGTTGTCTGGCTCAACTGTGGGATCTACTTTTCCTCATTTTACAGATAAGGAAATTGAACCTTAGAGAAAAGAATGGATTTATCCAAAGCCATTCTGTGGAAGGGTCTGGATTTGAAAAGACAAGTGCAAGATTCCAATTATGTGCCAATCTCACCAAGGGAAAATGAAGCTTAAGGGAAAGAGCAAGACAAGTATGACTACACAGGTGAGAGAGATGAGCTTCAAGAAAGATGCTCACAGGTCTTGGAGAAGCTCCAAAGCACATATTTGAGAACACTGATACTCTTTGCTGGTCTACAGGGGCACTTTCATGCCAGTGGAGAGGCCCCCAGCCACACACAGCTGGATGGAAGCTTGGTCCCCACCTAGCAACAGCTTCTGCATCCTTAGCAACCTGGGATGGAACAGCTGAAGGAGCAGGTGCTGTAACTGGCCTGACTCCTGAGCTCCTATCGAGTGTCCTGTTCCCTGCAGAGCACTGTGGGAGTACCCTTGAGCTGCCTGGTTGGGGAAATCCCTGCCTCAGCAGTAAGGCCAAACCCCCTGTTCTATCGCAGGAAAGCGCTCAGGACTGATACGCAGCTGCTGGGCAGAGAGGGGATCCCACCGTCAGAAATTGTGGTTCCTGAAATTTCCAGACAGCTTCAAAGAGGCTGCCAGTCCCACTGGATAGGGCTACCCACTCAGAGCACGTCTTTCTTTCCTGTAGACCACACACTAAGTGACGCTGGAGTCCAGGGAAAAGCGCTGGTCTACCTCAGACCTGGCCACTAGAAACAGGTCTAGTCACACTTGCTGTGTGAGTTTGGTCAAATGATACATCTCTCTGGGTCTTTGCTTACCAATCTGTAAAGCATTTGGATTAGAATGATCTCTGAAGAACTTTCAGTCTGTGAAAGTCTCTGAAAGAGAGTGATCAGCCTGGGGCCAGGTTTATAGAACTTCTAAGTTGCCCTTGGCCAGAGACCTGTATAAGCACCCAATATTTATCTAGTACAGGATCTCAATTTCAGATTCACCAGATTATTGCAGAAACACACACCAACAATAACAACAAAAATCCCTCTTTCCTATGTACTCCTTCAGATGCATTATCTTATTGGATTCACCCTAAATCCCAGAAAGTAGAACTGGAATTATCCTGGTTTTGTAAGCAGGGAAACTGAGCAATGAGAGCTGAATATAAGATCATATAACCCAATAAAGCCCTGGTTTCCTCTCTGACCTCATGAGAATCCCATCTGGCATCAGGAAGGTAGAGTCTCCAAATGACTCAGTAGACCTGTTTTGCAGATCTCTTGAGTAGGAGTCCCAATTCTGCTCATTCCTGATTCTATGCTATTGAGTAAGTTACATAACTACATTATGCCTGTTCCTTCAACTGTAAAGCAAGAATGATAATAGTAGTTAAGAATATCTTATTACGCCTTTATTAAGAATGTCAAGTAAGGGGATGCCTGGGTGGCTCAGTTGGCTAAGCGGCTGCCTTTGGCTCAGGTCATGATCCCAGCGTCCTGGGATCGAGTCCCGCATCGGGCTCCTCGCTCGGCAGGGAGCCTGCTTCTCTCTCTGCCTCTGCCTGCCTCTCTGTCTGCCTGTGCTCACTCTCTCTGACAAATAAATAAATAAAATTTAAAAAAAAAAAGAATGTCAAGTGAGATAAGATAGGTAAAACATTTGGTCCTGCTATTGTTTTTGTTAATACTGACAAGGATGCTAAACTGACTAATGGGAAATCAAGAGGAAGAAAGATTTACTTATTTTCCAACCCAAGGATTGAAAGGGCTTTGAGAAGAAGCATGCCTTCCATTTTAGAGACTCCACATGGATCAGAAGCAATGCATGAGACCCCAACTCTTTATTTTTAAGGATAAAAAAAGGTGGTGAAAATCATTGGAAGTAAATACTTTCGGAGCCTTCTGGAAAAGCCAAAGATGTAAGTTTACTGTTTGACAAATATCTGCTTCGCTGGGAAGATAATGAAGTCTGGGCCTTTTTTTCTTAATCTAGAAATTTACATTTTTTAAATGTTGTCCATGGGAAATTAAGTCATTAAGAAGTAACAGTAGAAATAAAATAGTGTTGATAACTTCCATGTGCCCTGTTTTCCTGATATTTTTCACCTTTTTAATTCCCCTTACTCTTTAATTACTTAGGCAGATTTCTCAAATAGATGAGGAATATGAGCATTGAGACATTTATAACTATTAATGGGATATTGCTGCTGCTTCTTATCACATTTGTAATCTACTACAGTAGGAATTTTTGGGGGGTGAGGGAAATAGTGTTAGGCAATTTGTTATGAATTAAAGGAGCGGGGTTAATAATGAATCATAAATTATAAGATTTTCACTTAATATTCTTTACTCCTCCAAGTGGGGGCTTCTCAGTGCATAACTAAAAGGTCTTTATTCCCTTCAGGCTCTTCACAGTCATATTTGAGGGAGGATACTCAGGTATCTCTAAAATTCACCAGATACTTGGCACAGAAGAGTATGACTAGATCTCTCTTCCAGCAATTTTGGTGGTTCACAAAAGAAAAAGAAGGCACTAGGCCCATCTTTCATGTAGTAGCCATTCCATTAGTAGCAGCAGTCAATAGTTGCTTTTCCCGCCTGAGATTATTTCCATAGCCTTTGCCTTTATTTCAGAAACCCACAGACCAAACAAATAGACAAGCAGAAAAGATCTGGCCTCACAGAACATAGGTGCAGAAAGTAGTGGATATCAAACCTGGCTGTCATCAGAAACATCCAGAAAATCTTTAAAAATAAAGAGTTGGGGTCCAACCCAAGACCTAGTAAATCAGAATCTCTGAAGATGAGGCCATCCAGAACACTGTTAGGGAGCACAAGCTTAGCAGGGAAAATTGGTTTAACTCTCCACCATCACTTTTGTCAGCCTAGAGAAATTCCAAAGTGAATGCTGTAATCAATTAGTAATGTCTGTCCTGACACAGGAAGTGAGTTTTGCAGCCCATGAGTCCTGCATCTGGGATCCCTACAGAACTAAGATTTGAATCCTGGCTCTGTGCCTTCCCAGCCTTTTGACATTGAGACAATTAATATCTCTGGCCTCAGATCCTACTATCTCTCAAGTAAGGCTAACACCCATGGATCTAGTAGGGTTGTTGTGAAGTCCAAATGAGAAAAAGTATGCAAAACCCCTTTTCAGTGCCTAGTAGTATATGCAACATGTTCAATGCATGATTCTGCTATTATTATTGAAGCATATCTTTCCAGGGATGCAAGACATTTAATAAAAAAAATCAAATCTCATTCTATGGAATGCTTGCCATCCCTTTTATATTCTATGTCTGGGACACAGTATACCTCTGTTTTGTAGATAAGAAAATGAAGATGCTGTGATATAATCTTGTAATAATCATAATTATAATAATAAGATCTTCTACCAAAGGCCCCTGGTTGGCAAGGAACGTACCAGGATCAATTTGGGTGCTCTGCTCAGTTCTCCCATTCAGAACCTGACATTACTACTCGACTAATTCCATTCCCATCCGGGTTTCTTTGCTTAGCCCCTTTTGTTCCAAGTCCCTTCTTTTTTCCAGGAATATCAGAGTCTAATGTTCCTAAAGAGTTTGCTGGGGAAGGGTCCTTGTCCTTTTAAATAAGGAGGGAAAAATTCCCTGTCTTATAAGAAAGTGCCTTTATTTTTTCTCTCTATTCTTTAAACTTCACAATCTAAGAAATAAAAGAGTACTTTATATTAGATACATCAATTGTGAAATAAAAGACATAAGTCTATTTCTTCCATAACAATGGTTTAAAAAAAAGTTAAAAAAATATCAAGATAGGTTGCTTTGTTTCTGTTTTCTCTAAGCTTGATGTTGCTATTGCTGGAATGACCTAGGACCACTGACATACTTTGCTAAAATATTTCTGTATGGTTCAAAAGACAAACCATTCTCAAAAGGGTTCTTGTTGCCAAGGTAAGAACAGACCCACCACTATCAGGTCATGTGTATCCCGAAATCTGTCTCGGAACCATTTTAGTTGTGCTACCTCTATAGCTTTCAGCCTGAGCCTCAAAAAGCCTTTTTCTATGGGTTGAATCTGTTGAGTCCATTAATAAAATATCTATGAATGAAACATAAGTGAGGCTTTTGCTGCCTGGGGTGTCTGTGACTCATTCTTAAGGAACTGAGAACATAATCTTTCAAAATGTCAATAAGACCATTTTATGCCGCACCTCCCACCCCAGCTCCTATAACACAAATGTCCAGCACACCAGGGTTTGTGGGATATAATCCATACAGTCATCTTGCCTGCAACAACTAGAGGCTGGCAGGTAACCTGGTCATCAACAGTCAGATCATGGCATCTTCTGGTATTATGATTCCAAAACCCCCAAACTACCAGATGAGCCATTGATGGCCTACAGGCAGTACAGCAGAAAGGTCTGGGACCAAGTAAAATCTCCCAACCCTGATCTAAAGTTGTGGGATATTGGCAAGATTATTGGTGGCACATGATGAGATCTCACTGATAAAGAAAAACAAGAATATTTAAGTAAAGATGAAGCAGAAAAGATAGAGTACAATGAATCTATGAAGGTTATCATAATCCGCCTGCACACCTTGCTTACATAAATGCAAAAAGTCATGCAGAGCTGCTTTAGAGGAAGAAAGTCAACAGAGACTCTCGCATTGGGGAAAGGAGAACCTTACATGAGCATCCAGCCTGCTGAAGATCCAGATGGCTATGATGATGGCTTTTTGGTGAAGCATATGGCTACCACCCGTTTCCAGAGAAACCACCACCTCATCATGAAATCTGTAGTGAGAGGGTAGAGCCAGACGTTCCGTCAGTTGTCACAATAGCTAGAAGGCAGGTCCTTAAACAATGGGTCCAGTATTTAATGGTTCATTAGTGAAAACTAGAAGCTGAACTTCTTTAAATAGACAAACGACACCAGAAAAAGAGGAAATTTCTGGAAAGCACAGATTCATTTAACAATGAACTTAAATGGTTGTATGGTTTGAAGTGGAACAGATATGGAAAGAATTGCCCCTGAAATTGCACAGGCAGAGGAACAGGCTGGTAAAAACAGGAGGAAAGGTAGAAAGAGGCCACAGAGCAAGCTGAACGCAGTCAGCATTGTTCCTGGGGGAGAGCAAGGTACGAGTAAGACCAAGGAGAAGAAAGATCAACAAGAGGGCGCCTGGGTGGCTCAGTGAGTTAAGCCTCTCCCTTTAGCTCAGGTCATGATCTCAAGGCCCTGGGATTCAGCCCCGTATCGGGCTCTCTGCCCAGCAGGCACCCTGCTTCCCCCCTCTCTCTATGCCTGCCTCTCTGCCTACTTTTGATCAATATCTCTCTCTGTCAAATAAATAAATAAATAATCTTAAAAAAAAAAAAGACCAACAAGAGCACCCCAGTGGAGACAGAGGAGATACACCTTGAAGAAGTGCCAGAAAGCCAACAGAATGGTGAAGAAGACACATCTACTCCTGATGACAAGGAGAGCGGGCAGGAGGGGGCGGACAGTATGGCTGAGGAAGGGACCCGTGAGAGTAGCACTTGCTTTGAGAACAACAGTGCAATAGTGGAGGAGCCCAACAGACCCCACCCCAGAAGACGAGAAGAAAGAATAAATGTTGCCTTGTTTGATGTGTTCTAAGTACATGCTTAAATGAAAAAATATATATATTTTTTGAGTTTTTAAAAAAAGGAAACATAAGTGAAAGCCAAAAAAAACAAAAAAAAAGGAAGAAGTCTCTAAAAAGAAAAATCACAAATGAATAATGGATGGAAAACAGAAGTCTTCCCGTATAACCACGTTTAGTTCAGAATTCCCTCAGGATATATAGAGAGGATGGAATAAGATGGCAGACCTGAACATCACCTTCATGGTGTCAATCAGTGTAGTAATTTGCTAAGGCTGCTATATCAAAGCTTCACACACAGGGTGGCTTAGACCACACAGAAATGTATCGCCTCACAGTTCTGCAGGCAAGAAGTCTAAAGTCAAGGTGTTGGTAGAGCCCTGCTCCCTCTGCAGCTGCCTGGGAAGGAGAGCTTGTAGGTCTCTCTCCCTTCTTCTGGTGGTTTTGTGCCTCATGGCAGCATAACTCTAAAATTCACATGGCAGTCTCCTTGTATATGTGCTTGTGAACAAATTTCCCCTTTCTATTGGATTGGGGGTCTATCCTATTCTAGTATGATCTCAATTTAACTAATTACATCTGCAATCATCCTATTTTCAAATAAAGTCATATTCTGAGGCCCATAGGGTTAGGACTTCAACATATGAATTTCAGGGTTCAGTTCAGCTCATAACAACCAATCTCCCATTTTACAGATGAGACAACCAAGACCTCAGTTGGGCTTAAAGGAAGGTCAGTTACTAAGAACTAAGACTGGAGTCAAGCTCCTTTCCTCTTTTCTTAATTTAGCCTGTACAGTTATTGACAGATGAAAGGAAAATTCTCACTATCCATTTAGTAGTCAAGTTCTTTACAAGGGAGATCAGTCTTCACACTATAAAGAGCAAAACAAGTGTACCTGAGATTCACGACCATCATTTCCCTCTCAGATCACTCCACCAGACTTCCAACCCACTCTTTCTCTTTCTCTAATCTACTTTATAAAGGCATGCTAATCTACTTTATAAAGGCATGGACCACCAGCATCAGCCTCACCTGGGAGCTGGCTAGATGCAGAATCACAATCCACAGTTTTGTTAATTCCCAAGTGACTCCTGTGTAACATTCCAGTTTGAAACGCCCATTTCTCAACCACAGCCAGCATCATCTTCCTAAAATGCAGATCTAAAGAGATGCCACCACCTCTAGCCCCAGATTTACCCATCCCCCTCTGTGGGTTTCCATAGCACCGTTAAGGGACTGTTACACTCTGTGATGATTTCCTATGCATTTCTGGCCCCTCCACTGAACTGTAAATCCTGTGTGCACAACTGCACCCCAGCACTGAGTACAAAGTCTGATACATATTGAGAGCCTAATAAATGAACTAGAGCACAATGGATGCCAAGAAAAATGAAGATCTAGAAAGACAATACTTAGTTGCTTTTGATCCAAGTCTAAAGGCCCATGTTGCTAAAGTTGCAGGCAGATGTTACCAGGGGACCCTGAGGAGTCATCTTTGATGATAGCTCATGGAGAGCAAGATAATGCCAAATGACAGGAGACAAATATTCCCATTTTCTAGAAGGAGATAAAAGTGGGTAATAAAACCAAAAAACTTGAGGCTTGTGGGCAATCCCTGGCAAAATTGCAGGCCAAAGAATTAAATATATTCGTTGTGAAAACAAAAACAAAAGTGATGGTCACTAAGGTTGGCAACATGCTGACTAAAACTAGATTATGCTAACACGGTGGTGACTGAACAATTGAGGTCAACATTCTGTGTTAGAGGCAGAGAGGCTGAGAGGATTCGTGTGGGACCCTGTTTTTAGTCATTTTTAATCCATAACTGAAACCACTTCAGTAAACATATAGGTAGAGGAATGCTGAAAAGCCTTGGCAGGAAAATGAGCTAAAACCAACAAAATGAAATCAACGGAGATATACACAAAGTCTGTCCTCAGGTAGGAGTGCGTGTAAATGATTATATGGAATAAAAGTTTGGGTTTTACTTGTTGCAAAAGACTAGAAAATCTATCTGTTGGTCTCTGTTTACAGTTCCTGGCATGGAGCTCTTAGAATCCTTGCAGTTTCCTAAGAGATAAGAGCACCAGGTGCATCTTTTATCCTAATGTTTGGTCTTTGACCCTGGTTCCTGCCACAAAGCCCCTAAATCCCTTGGGATTTTCTGTCTCCGCTCCCCTGAAGATACTCTCATAGGAATGGAGAGCTCTGGAGAGCTAAGGATGGAGGCTGGTCACCAGAAAGATCAAACCACAATTATAAACTTAGAACTTTCAGCTCTACCCTCTATCCTCTGGAAAGAGGCGAGGGGCTGAAGATTGAATTAATGATTAAGCATAACTCCATGATGAAGCTCCCCTAAAAATCTCAACCATATGGGGTTCAGAGAGTTTCCAGGTTGCTGAACACATCTATGTGCTGACAGGGTGGTGTGCCTGGAGGGGCCATAGATGCTCCACACCCTTCCCACATACCTTGCCCTATGCATCTCTTCCACTTGGCTATTCCTAAATTATATCCCTTTATAATAATCAGTAATCTGGTAAGTAAACTGTTCTGAGTTCTGTGAGCTGCTCTAGCAGATTCATCAAGCCCAAGGAGGGGGCGTGAGAATCCTATTTTATAGTGGGTCTATCAGAACCACAGGTAACAATCTAGACTTGTGATTGATGTCTGAAGGGAGCGGAAAAGACTTGTAGGATGGAGACCTGCACCTGTGGGGTCTGTGCTAAATTAGGTAGATAGCATCAGAACTGAACTGAATTGTAGGGATACCCAGCTTGTGTTGAAGAATTATTTGGTATGGGGAAACCCACGCACATTTGGTGACTGGCCGTATGTGGTAGTTGTAGCGAGTAGAGGATAAAATGGAGTGTTTTCCCCTTTACATTTCTGTTTATGCTCAGCATGAGCCGAGAGCATCCACAGAGAGGGATACGGTGGCCCAATTATTCAGAACTGGATACGTCCCCTATGCAGTTCTGCATCTCCATTTTCATGCATGCCATATTTTAGGAGGGACCCTGCCACACTAGAAGTGTGGATGCTAAAGGTGTAGCATGATAGAAGATCCAGGGTGTGAAGTGTGGCATAGGGGAACATTTACAGAATCTGGGGATTGAGTTGTTAAATAAAGAAGGAATTGGATCCATTTCAAGAAATGCCTGTGAGTAGAGATGCTTCCAGTGAATAAAGCTGGCCTCTCTCATTCCTTCCAGTGCCAAGACTCAATGACCCAAAGCACTTCGTTCTAGTTACACTGCTGTTAGTATAGTATTGTCATGTACAGGGGAAGCTGGTTGCAAATTTTTATAGGAAAGGGTAGCAAATACTTGTAATAATATGTGTGGATATTGATAGCCTAGAAATATAAAATTTTGGTGTTTTCCCAAATGGCTATCCTGGAGCCCATAGTCTGTCATTTTTTTGATCCTTCAAAGTCCTTCATGTTAATACACTATTATTCTCCTTTCTTGAACGTTTTAAAAGCACTAATGTCAACAGTTTTATAGATTAATGCATATATGGAATTCCATCATCATTCCTTCCAAAAACATTAATTGAGTACCTACTGGGTGTCAAGCCTTAGGAATATAGCAGTATACCTAAACTTCTAAATGATATACCTAAACTTCTAATACCTAAACTTCTAATGATGGGAGACAACATAGCAGACATATGAATAATGACTGTTCAACTGAGCATAGTGCCATGAGAATAGAGGAGGATAATAAAGGGATGTTGAGTCATAAAAAGTGCTCCCAGAAGGCTTTTGAGCAAGTTATTAGTTAGCAGTGAGCTGGCTAAGATTGGCCCTAATTTATCCAAGTGGGCATGGTTCACCAGACTCCAACTTTCCATAAAACTAGCAGTTCTAGTTTCTTCTTCCTGCTCCTGCCTCAAAAGAAGAGGCTGCAACTTCCCACAGCCCCAAGTTCTTTAAATATTAGACATCTGGCTTTCCTAGCAACTGCTGTACACAGCACCTGCTACAAACAGCACCTAAATTGACCACCTGGAGCCCAAGCAGATTTTTTTGTACAAGGCTGCCTTATGCTCACTTCATAAAAAGTAAGAGTGTGTGGTTTTCCAGAAGCACAGTGCTCAGAGATCAGGGCACCCATGTAGCCACCACTATCCTGCCCTGGAGGTTCAGCCTGTCCCAAGTGACACCACAGGTGTTTGCCATGATTGTGGTCGAAGGTAAACCATGCAAATCCCCAGAGAAAGATCATTGTAGGCAGAGGGAACAGTGAATAGAAAGCCTTTGTGACATATTTGAGGAGGAGCAAGGAAGCCAGTGTTGGTGCAACAGAGTGTGCAAAGTGGGAAGGGATAGGAAATGAGGTCAGAGAGGCCAGCAGGACCCAGATCACAGGGTGTGGACCATTGTAGGAACTTAGAATTTGTTCTATGTAGAATGGGAAGCCATTGGAAAATTGGGAGCACCAGAAGTCACAATTTAAAGAATAGTTCTGGCTGCTGTGTGGAAGACAAATTGGAAGAGACATGAGTAAAAAGAGAGAGATCATTTAGGGAGTCATGATGGTAATCCATGCAGGAGAATGCAGCAATGACCAATTATAGCCTCTATATAAAACCTGGATAAAAATTGGTGATTTATTCTTTTTTGAAAAGAAATAACTGATCATAATGTCTTATCTTTGTTTATTGCTTTTTTTGCTATATAATCTACATATTTTAATATCCATGAACTCAGTCTTTCCTTAAAACAGAGCAACATCAGAGCACACACTATTATAACCATTTTCACAAGTTCAAAGTGATGGAGTATTATGTTAAAATCATATGTCTCTTATGCCTTTTTACTGCAGAAAGCTGTTTCTTTATAATCTCCTACAAAGTGTTGCAAGACATAGGCATGAAACCTACAATAAGAGTATATGGCATTATGTAAATGAATGCTAAATCACTGTTGTAAAAAAAAAATAGGTGCCCATTAATCCTAACTATTGAGACTATGAAGTAAATGTTGTTATTTTACCATTTGAAATCCTATATTTTAAAAAAAAAGAATAAAAAGTAAACAGAAAAAACAAAACACTATTTACAAGATTATGACGGGAAAAATTAATCCTCTTAAATGTGTGAGGTGCTCCTGCAAATCAGTAGGAAAAGGATGAGCAGCCCAATTTCACAAAGTGGCAGAAGATCTACGTGGGCAATTCACAAAAGAAGAAATAAAAATGAACACTAGATATGTGTGTGATGGGGGTGGAGGAGACTCAATCTGGGACTAAAAAAAAATTTAAACGGCAACGGGACATTATTTTTACCAATAAAATCAGAAATATTTTTATAGTGGAGATATCCAGGGTTGACAAGAATTTAGAAAAAGAGTATTCGTATGCTATTGGCTTTTTGGGGGGAGATTTTTATTTATTTATTTGACAGAGAGAGAGGGATCACAAGTAGGCAGAGAGACGGGCAGAGAGGGGAAGAGAGAGAAGGAAAGCAGCCTCCCTGCCGAACAGAGAGCCCGATGTGGGGCTCCATCCCAGGACCCCAAGATCATGACCTGAGCTGAAGACACAGGCTTAACCCACTGAGCTACCCAGGTGTCCCACTATTGGCTTTTAAGTATACTTATCAAAAGCCTTAAAAGTACATGTAGTTTTTGATGAACACTGGGAGTTGTACCTAAAGTGATGAGTCACTAAATTCTACTGAAACTGATATCACACTATATGTTAACTAACTAGAATTTAGATAAAACCTTTTAAAAAGTGTATGTAATGTGGCATAAAATAGTTCTATCCATGAATCACGTCTGTAGAAACAATTATAGATGGGTATATGGTTTGGTTTCAAAAATTTACATAATAATGTACAAGCCTGCTAGTAGGAAACAGATGACCTAATTCAGAGGAGGATGATTCAGGAAGGGTTTGTTTATAAGAGTAAGAGAAATGCAAGAATGTAGCAGGAACCGCAGGCTAGTAGAGGCAAAGTTGTGACAGCCCTCTGCCGTGTTGTCGAGGAGGGACACTCTGCATCTCAGGCTGCTTAGAGAAATATAGTGACCTTTTAGCAAGAAACACAAGAAGCTTAAGGCAATGTTGCATGACAGAGCCATCTTCTGCCAGGGCTACACATTGGCCAAAACCAGCCAGAATCAGAAGGCATGAGAGATCTTTAGTCCACACAGATCAGCTTTCTGGGGTAAGGAAGGCTGCAGGGAGCTAGCACAAAGGAACATGTCCAACAGGGCAGCAATATTTAAATTAGTAAACATTGGGGAACAGTAAATGTTCAACAAAATAGGACTAGTTAAATAAACTCTTGTATCTGCATGCAATGAAACACTAGTTAGACATATAGAATGTTCTCACAGAGACTAAGTATCAATGTGTAACGATATCAGCATTATATTGTGGACTGGAAATTCTTTTAAAAGATTATAAAATGGTATAATCCTAGTTTGGTTTAAAAGCAAAACAAAACAAGTCCCTGTGTGCCTAGATGGAAATTTTCTATAATGAGAAAATGTAACACCTTGCCACATTTAGTTTAACCACTTATAATTTTGAGAAATCACAGATTTATATTTACATAGTACACATTTTTTAGAACTTAATTTTTTTAAAGCAGTTTTAGATCCATAGCAAAATCGAGAGGAAAGTACAGAGATACCACATACACCCTTTGCCTGGATTTTTCTAGCCTCTTCCCCTTGGTCAACACCTTCATAGAAACATTTCCATTCTCCTTAAGCAGATTTGGTTTGAAATTCCTCTGTGATCTTTTTACATCCTCTATTTTTTTCAGTTATCACACTATTTTTTCATAAACTTGAAGACAAAACAGTCCATTGGATGCCAATACAATGCTGACTAATAAAGTAGTAATGCACAGCTGAAGGACAAGTCAGATAGAAGGAAACATCCATGGTGTAAATATATGTCTCATGCTGTAGAACTGCATGTAAGTGAAGAACGAAGGACATAAAGGAGTAGGTGTGTTGGGGTATCACTTTCTAAAAGCTAAAAGTACTTCCTACCAAAGAACAATTGTTGATTGGATGGGTTGCTAATTCTGTGTCTAAAATAACCCTTTTATTTTATTCTGCCCTGAAAAAGTATACTTTGGTTATTTTCATTGATTTCAGAATTTGGCTCAATGTTTTAAGGAAAGAAATGGGATATGTTGTAAATAACTTTGGGAACATAATGAATTCCTTGCCCCTGGGAAGTTTACAAACCAAAGTTGAATGTCAGCCATTTAAGTGTTCCAGAAGGGGACTTTAAGTCTAGCTGGGAAGATAGACTAGATGGCTTTATATATGTTTTCTTTTTTATTAACACTTTAAAAGAGGATAAAAATCCTATTGTTTAAAACAGATAGTTTGTATATTATGGGTATAAAATTGAGGAGTAATGCGGAAGAAGGGGCATATGCTTTAGATCCACACAGATCTGGCTGTGAAACCAAGATCTCTACTTGCAAGGTGGCCTTGAGTAATGTACTTAACCTCTCTGATCATCCATTTTTTCATCTGCAGAGTAAAGATAGTAATATCTACTTTTCAGTGTTATTAGGAAAACATGAAAGAATTTATGTAAATTTATATGTGGTATCTGACACACAAAAGCATTTAGAATGTTAGCTCATATAATTCATTGATGAAGAGATGGTTCTGGTGTAGGTTTGGGACTTAAGTTAAAGTCCTTTAAAAATCTTTCTGAAGACTAAATTTCTATGATAATAATATATGGTATGGCTCTCTGGCATTTAAAAAAAGAAGAAGAAGAAGGAGAACAAGAAGGAAAAAAAAAAAAGCCTCACACTTCATCACAATAACATTTGCTACATTAACACAGACTTCACATTTCAGCTTCCCCATGGAGTTTGGTGAGATTTTCAGCTGCGCCCCCTCCCCAGTCCCATTTTATATTTTTATTTGGTTGTTGTCTTTTTCAAAAAGGAAAGTCTGGTTGTGTTGATTATCTGCTATTACTTCCAAATAAGAACATGCTTTCATTTACTGAAATTAGATCCCCATTCACTGCGTTGGCACGCTCAGGACTGTCTTCTCCAGAGGGTTGGAGGCCTGTTAGATGGCGCACAGTTGGAAATCGGTGGCACTGAGTCGCTGCCAAGGCTGGCAGACCTTTAAGATGGCATCTGGTGACCTTTTTGCTGAGCCCCCCTGGGTCCTCCATTTGAGATTTGATGTTCTCGGCAGGGGTGTAATCCAAATCAAATGTGAGATCTGGTGAGTTGGAGTTACATGGGAGGTGGGCCTTCGGGCAGAGGATGCTTACCAGCCGCCCTTGCAATGTTTCTTTCTAACCCTGAGCCTCTGAGCTGTGGTAAAGGGTGGCACCGTAGGGCTGGTTTGCAAGAAAAGCCCAGTGTGACAGGAGACAACTGAACAGTTTTCGCCTCATTTATTTATCATCCAGCAATACAGTAATCCTCTCTAATTGCTGTAGTTCTGGGATGACACTAAACTCTTCACAGCGTCCCTAAGTGCGGCAGCTGAGGTCAGAAGTCCCTATGAAGAAGCTAGCTCCGCCTTGCTTCCAAGAAAGTGTTGGTGGCATTTTTTTTTTCTTTCTTTTGAAATGGCAAACTTCTATTTCCAGTACTTCAGGTAGATAGTACACAAGTCTAGAATAAAGAGCTAGGAGTGTGTGAACAACATAACAACCAACGCGTGTTGACAAATTGTTTGTGCTAACAGGCACATGCCATTTCTCAGTTGGGGAGGCATTTTCATGATAATTTTAAAGTGCTATGTATGTTGTATTTTGTTTTTTTGATTTTTGTTTTTTTAAACCAGCTTTTACTTTGAACAGATTTAACAGGTTATTTTTGCTTTTAGATCTACTGTGACTGTTTTAACAGGCAGGCAGATACATTTCACATTTCTCGGGCAATTCTGTCCTGAGACTGTCCACAAAAGGATTCCAAGGTGATTAAAGCAAAGCTGATTGCCTTCAGCCTGCGGAGTTAACTCTCGGCCCCAAAACCATCTTTGCTTTTAAATCTGCACTTCCTTCTCCTTCTCATATAATATAAACTTCCATGGATTCTCTCTGGACTCTACTGGCACTATGTAGACATCTCGGTGCAGTCAGGCCAACTTAGGTCTAAATTCTGGTTCCGCTTCTGAAAAGCCATGTACAATTGGGAAAATCACATAAATTCTCTGAGTCTTAATTTCTTCATCCTAAAATGAAAATAATACAAGCACTTACCTATAGGGTTGATCTGAAGATTAACGAACTAGTGTATGTTGAGTGGCTATAATGTGATTGTCGTGTATTTAAATGCTCAGTAATGTTATTTTTGCAACCATTGCAAATCAGTTATTTCGCTTTTATTTATTTACTTACATAGTATTTATGTATGTATGTATTTATTTTTTATTAGAATTCAGTATTATATTATGTTAGTCACCATACAGTACATTAGTTTTTGATATAGTGTTCCATGATTCATTGTTTGTGTATAACATCCAGTGTTACACCCAGTTATACACTAGATGTATAACATCCAGTGCTCCCAGTGCAATCCGTGCCCTCCTTAATGCCCATTATCAGGCTCACCCATCCCCCCATCCCCTCCCCTCTGAAACCCTCAGTTTGTTTCTCAGAGTCCACAGTCTCTCATGGTTTGCCTCCCCCTCTGATTTCACCCCCTTCATTTTCCCATTTCCTTCTCCTTATGTCTTCCATGTTACTCCTTATGTTCCACAAATAGGTGAAACCATATGATAATTGACTTTCTCTGCTTGATTTATTTCACTTAGCATAATCTCCTCCAGTCCCATCCATGTTGATGCAAAAGTTGGGTATTCATCCTTTCTGATGGCTGAGTAATATTCCATTGTGTATATTAACCACATCTTCTCTATCCATTCGTCTGTTAAAGGGCATCTTGGCTCTTTCCACAGTTTGGCTGTTGTGGACATTGCTGCTATATGAACATTGGAGTACAGATGGCCCTTCTTTTCACTACATCTCTATCTTTGGGGTAAATACCCAGTAGTGCAATTCCTGGGTCATGGGGTAGCTCTATTTTCAATTTTTTGAGGAGCCTCTACACTGTTATTTTTCTTTCCTATGAACTTCAAACAGCACTGATTCTTTGTAATATTCATTTGACATTGATCTATACACTAATGTTTCATATTTATGCAAATTTTATATGAATTTCTTTAAGCATGTTATAACAATGTAATATCTATCATATGTACACATACACATAAAACTGCACATGTCGTATATATAGTCCCACTGAATTTTCACAAAAGTGACAAACACTTGTGACAAACACCAAGATTAAAAAAACAAAAAACAAAAAACCAGAATAGTACAGATACCATGGAAGGCCCTAGGGTTCCCTTCTGGGCTCTCTATATCCCTAAAAAGGTAGCCACTACATAGAAGCTATCAATCTGACTTCTAGTAGCAAGTTTATACCAGTTGTTAACTTTATTATTTGTGTTGTTTTGGGACAGCCAAATGAAATTAAATTTCTTGAGGTCAGAGATCATATGTTCTATGTTTTCTCTCATTGCAAGAATGATTTGTTAAATTTACACTATTGTTCTCACATTCCCACCTTGCTCTGTTATCATTCGACTGCCCCTGTCTGGCAAATCCCAGCCTGAAATGAGTCCAACTCTCTCCTTCTCTGCATCTCCACAAGGACGTCCAGGCAATCCTAGAGAAGAGCATGCACCCTCTCACACTGAAGCCACAAAACTGTGGTCTCCAACCTTCATGGCTACTTGTTCTGATCAGCTCTTCTCCACTCTTCATAGCCATTATCTCAGGCCATCTGCCCTTAGTTCAGACTTCTTTCCCTAGCACTTCCCCCTTGAGAGCCAACAGGGATCCATACCTTCTACATTAAGACAAAAGTCAAGCTGTCACCTAATATATACAAATAAATTTGCCTATAGCCTCACTTATCTCCCTACTACCCCCACCCTAAGATTTCATTTCTATCTCTATTTTCTCGATGATACCCCATCTCCCTTTGTCAGTGTTCATCATATTTCATCAATAATGTCCTCTCTTTCCCTCTGGCTCAGTGGATTCTTCACCATTGGCATTTAATGTGCTGAAGTGCCCACAATCCTTCAACATGATAACAAAGCCCTATCTGAAACCCATATTGCACTCCAGTCACCAACCCCTCTCTCTCCTCTCTTGCAGCTAAACTTCTTCACAGAGATTATACTCCCAGTATTTGGTTTCTTGGCCCCCTCTTTCCCCAACCCACTTCAGTCTGGTGTCCACCTCCATTACCTCACAAAAGCACCTTTGTCAAGATGCTTATCAGTGTCCTTAAGGCTTAATTCAATGGACATTTTTCAGAACTCACATTCCTTTGAAGCCTCTGATACTGTTGACAATGCCCTCTCTCTGGAAACATCCTATCAACTTTGCTTCCAAGACTCCATACACCTGGTTTCCCTCTACCTTACTGAGAATTTCTTCTAAATCTCCTTTAGGGCTCTTCTTCTCTATGTAAACATAGGTGTTCCACAGAGTTCTTTTTTTTAAGACTTCTTTTCTGCCTATGCTACCACGACCAAGAAGATTACTATAAAAAGTATACATACATTCAAATCATTGCCTGTGGTTTGGTTTTTTCAAATCAGTAAATATCAGAGCGACTGTTTTATGCTCAGATAATTAAAATGGATCTTTTCCATTGCATCAGTACCAACAGCTAAAGTTTATAGAATGCCTTCTATAGTTATATTGGAATTGAATTTTCCTGATTATAAAGTAATATTTTTATGCAAAAGCTTTAGAATAATAATGTTATAAGATAGTATAGTAATATTCTGAGTTCTACTACCCAGAGAAACTTACTGTTTATTTCTGGCATATTTCTTTTACATATTTCTCCCACATAAACATATATATTATGCACATGCATTTTACATAGTTGAGATAATTATATTTTTCACCTATTTGTATAACTGGACATGTTTTGTGTCATTTAAATTATTACTATTTTCATGGCTTTATAAATTCTATCATATGAATACAGAATGAAATGCTCAACATATTCACCTATTACTAAATACTTAGAGTTTGAAATTTTTCTTCTTCTACATTTTACCCATAACACACAACCTTAAATATTGATTTAGTAGGTTAAACTATTACAACTTCCTGACTGACTCTTCAAATGTTTTGTCAGGTCACCTACTATATTAATTATGTCTATTTATATGGCCATTAGCACTTGACTTTCTTCCTTCCAAAGACATTTCCTAAATTTAAAATGATGTCTTATATACTCGTTTTGATTTGTGAGTCTTTAGTTATTAAACAAGATTGAATCTTTTAAAAGTTGTGTTGTTTATTTGCATCTTTTGAATCATTCCTACAGTTTCTTTTTTCCTTTTCTTTTCTCTATTTAATATTAAACTTAAATGGAGGACTACTGAGAGAAAAAGAAGCCACAGGATGAGAGACATGGAGCAAGACTGGAGCTAGCAAACCCCCTTGACTGGAGTTCTTCTTCTAGTTGCCAACCTTAAAAATACCCATTAGATTTGTCAGTAAGATATGTGATAACCTGTAGGGTTCATTTTTGACACTGCCATTACTTATCTTAAGGATCTGAGAGCATTTGGATTCTCTTCATGAATATGAGGAAGAGGATAGAGTTAAACTCTGAGAAGATAATAACACAGTCTCTCTATAGTAAATGATTCATACAGGTAATCAATGGGTACTCCTTTGTTCCACTATGCTGGGTTACCACTGTTCACACCACGAGACTCACACCTTCTGTTTCTTATGCCAGCCTAATGTATGCAAGACTGCCCTGTGAGTAACAAAGTACAAAACTGTTTCTTCACATCAAGGAAAATGAGAACGTGAAGGCAGAAATTCAAACAGTACTCCAGAAGTCCATGAATGAATGGTTGGTGCAAGGCAGATGAGCACAGACTCCACAGCTCCTATTAATCCTACTGATCAACAACTCAATCATAACCCAGAGGATAAGGAAGAGATCAAGCACCCAGAGAACAATCAGAAACCAGAGAACAACCAGAAAGTCCTAAGAGGAGCACTCAGTAGCAGATTTCTGGATGGCAAAGGGAGTGACGAATACCCAAACTTTTCTTAGTAACTGACTAGGAAAATTCAGGATTAGGTTGGAAACAGATTCACACCACAGGCTCTTTTTCTATTGGTAATTAATATATTTTTCTTAAGATAGACTTGGAATTTGTTTCTTTTAATTCCAAAACAAAATTTTTAGGTCATTTTGTAGATTGCGTCCTGGTTGACCACCAACTGAGTTGGCCAACCTACTCTATCGGTGGCTATCTCAGTGATACTCATACAGCAATCCAAGTAAATATACATGCGAATCCAGGTTGTGTTGCGGGGTGGGGGGAGGTTTGTTTGCTTTAACTTTACAGGAAGAGATCATTTATTTTCAAAATCCAATGCAACCATGTCTACATATCAAAAAATTATCAGTCAAAAATCTTGAGAGAAATATACATCACTGTACTCTGTTAAAAATCAACCAAACAATCCACAACAAACTAACATGATAATGATAAATCTATATGATTAGTAATTTGTAATTAAAAAGAAAGAATGGCAGCAATTGAAAACTGGATCTGAATCAAGACGAAACTAATGATTCATTGATAACAAAGTACCGTTTCCAAAAATTGCTGAAATTGCAATTAGATGGATACATAGAGTAGGAGTTCTGCAGTGCTGCCAAGCGTTAAGTGACAGCCAAATATTTTCATAGAATACTGAATTAGAGTCTGCAGTAAACTCTAACATAACTATTTTTAGTTTATAATTTTAATAGCCCTAAATCACTCAGATACTAGCTAGTCTTTCGTCATCTGAGAAAAATAAAAGTCTATGGATTTGTGGTCTTTTGCTCATAAGAACTCTACAAAGCTTATAATTTAAAGTGGTTAATGGCCCCCCAATGGACCTCAGACCATACTCTGCAAAGTCTAGTTGAACGTGGGTCCAGAAATTAAAGTAACTTCCCCAAAATGTCAGTGGCATAGCCTACACTGCAAGCTGAACCTTTGAAATCCCCAGTTAATGTGTTCTTTTGATTTTTTTAAAGATTTTGCTTATTTATTTGGAGGAGAGAGAGAGAGAGAGAGAGCATGAGCAAGGGAGGGAGGGTGGGCAGAGGGAGAGGGAGAAGCAGGCTCTCTATTGAGCAGGGATCCCAACTCTGGGCTCCATCCCAGGGTCCTGGGATCATGACCTGAGCCACAGGCAGAGGATTAACTAACTGAGCCACTGAGGTGCCCTTTTTTTGACTGTTTTACAAGTAGTTCTTGAATTTAAGGCCTGGTTGGAACAGGACATAGTGCATCGGCAGAGGTGAAATGATCCATTCTGAACTTCTAAAGACCTCTGAGTTTTTACATAATTTTGTCTCTAGCATTAATGTATTTGTTGTTACTCCCCAAGGATGACCTTGGTAATAATATTATAGTTATAAAACACTTTATTATTGCCTAAGTAATTTATGATTACTTCCAGGTAAATTTTAAAATTTGTTCCTTGGAATTAATCCTTTGCAGTAGAAACCAGTGTTTTTTTATCACTATAGGATAGATGATAAAACTGAGGCTCAGAAAAAATTGAAGTCACTCTTAAGGGTAGAGACAAGATGTTTATCCAGGTTTTCTTCTCTAGTCCTTTCTTCCTTTTTTAAAAAATCATCTTTTTTATTATTAAGTATTGCATACTCATGTATACTTTTAGCAGATGGAGAATATAAATAAGAAGAAAAGAAAACTCAACAAAAGAAAAAATAATAATATTTCTTTCTCTTCTTTTCTCCATGCATAGGTACAGAATAATTTTGTATATATTCTTCATTATCCTGCTTGATTCATTTCATATTAAGAATTTTCACCCTGGCTTCAAAAAATTCATACTAAGCATCATCTGGAAAGGCTATGAGAATCACACTCTGAATGAACAGAACATTAAATAGTATTTACAATGTTTCGGGCACCATTCTAAGTTCTTTACATGTGTTGACTAACTTACTACTCCTGAGCACCCAAGGAAGTAAGAACTCTTATTGTCTTCAGTTCACAGATGACACAAGTAAAAATCAAGGTCAAATGCCTTGCCCAGGTCAAAAGGCTGAGAAGTGGCAGAGCCATAATTAAAGACCAAATCCTAAATCCTTAATCACCAACTGTATTCATTCCTTTGTATGGCTATAACATGGCTCATTTGACTAATCCCTTAATGGTGGGCATTGAGATCATTTATAGTTTTTCTCTTATAAACAGAAATTTGTTTCTTGATACTCCCTCACCACATCAAGCTGCCCATTCCTGGTACAGATTCTTCATTCGCCATTATCATGGGCAGCATGTTCTTTGAGGAAGCTGTCCTTGGACCTCCAAGATCTGGATTCTTTGTTAGCTCTGTCGTGCCAGCGGGAGATGATTTGCCCCTCGCCTTCTACAACTTGATGAGGTTTCTTGTGGGAGACTCAGCAGAGCTAACACCCAGCCACCAAGTACAGCAAGACCTCCTGGGAGGTGTGGGGCCTGACTAATTGGTCCTGTCTGCCGAGTGTGTGGTGCTGGCCTGCCAGATGGCAGCCACAGTTGCCTGGTACGGAGACCCTCATTACCACCTTGACTAAGTGGTAAATGGGATTCTGCTGCAGTGAAAGAAGCAAACCAATCAGAACTCCTTCTAGATCCTTCTCCCTCACACATAGATGAAAATAAGCCTTCCTGCCTGGGATGTAACAGGCAATCTGGACTGCCTGAATTTGTTCCAAAAGAAAAGTTGCTGATAAAGACTGAGCTAACGTGGGTGAGGACAGGCAAGTGTGAAACTCTTCTCTAAACTACAGATCAAATTTGAAGAGTATCATTAGTTAGTAGGAGGTAAGTAAAGCTGAAAATGTTATGAGAGCCCATGATTTCACATATCTGAGAACAGCAAGATATTTTAGAAATCAACAAGTACAAACCTTCACTTCAGAAATGAAGAAGGGGAAGCCCAGAGAGCTTAAATGGTTAGTTTGAGGTCTCATGAGTCAAGAGCCTGACTCTTCTCAACAGTAGCCCTACAATCTTTTTACTCGAAATTCTGTACCTTATGTGTCTTTGAAAATACAAATATCATTTGTATTATTTCTCAGAAGCATCAGCTCTGCCTGCTCTCAGAAAATAAAAAAGAATGTGTGACTAGCTACAAACTCTGTAGCACGGTTTCAAAAATAAAATTAGAGTGTGTTTTTGCATCTGGCAGCATGAAAATGAAAGTGTTAGTGCTTAAATTTTAATAATTATCATAGTTGATGGGTTATATGTTCTTTTCAAAGCACTTCTGTGTGTTTTATCTTGTTTGTTCTGCACAGTAGCCCTCTGAGATAGGTAGAGGCACATGATGTCATCCTCATTTCGTAGGTGAATAGACAGATGTCAAGGACATTTCCACTTGGCTGTGCGTTGGTAGATTCATTGGGTTCAAAACAGAACCTTTTATCTTGCTCTTTTTCTGTGGTCTGTGGCTCCCAGAACAGTTTCAGAACTCTCCCATTATACCAGCAAGAACCCTGGGCATGCTTTCCTCTTCCCTCTCCCTGAGTCTAATATCAATGAGCCCTTTAAATTCTGCCCCTTATACCTCTCAAAATACCTTCTTTCTTCTACTTCCTCTGCCATCATCCTTGTCAAACCACCATACTACTTAAGCAAGATGATTTTAATTATCTTCAAACTGTCCTTTTCTCTGCTTCCCTCTCTGTACTGGTCAGCTATTACTACTACAGTGCAACAAATCACCCTAGCACTCAGCGGCTTATAACAATAATCATTTATGCTCACAGCTCCAAATATGAGCTAAGATAACTTTTTCTTTTTTTTTTTATATTAGATTTTTCTAGGCTTCGTTCCAAATGGTAGATTTGGTTCAGGTATGCTTTATGTTTTTCTTATTGTTATGAATCCAGGGGACTCCTCAAAGCAAGTTCTTCTTACAGTAGTGGAAACATTTCAAGAGGACAGACTCAACCACAAGTACATTTTAAGTCTTTGCTTATGTCATGTCCACTAACATCCATCCCATTGGCCAAGGCAAGCCACATGGCAAAGCACAATACCACTCAGGTAAGAATATATATATTCTGCCTCTTTTAGGAGGAACATCAAAATTACTCAAGTATGGCCGCTACTTAAAACACTTAAAACCATTGTTTAATTCTCTTTGCCCTAGTATAAAATGCAAATTCCTTGACTGCCTTCCAACTCACTTCTATCCACTCTCCACTTCTCCCCTTACCCACCCTTCCCTAAACAACCTCAATTTCCCCAATAGTTCTGTTCCATTTTAACTTCTATGCTTTGCCAATGCTATTCCTTTAGCATGAAAATTTCCCTTCATCTTCATTTAACTCCTAATTATACGAGGGGCTCAATTTAGATATCAGCTCTACCAAGAAGTATCATTGTCTGATTGCCAAAATAAGTGTTTTTCATAAGATACTCATAAATCAACCTGTACATTCCCTTATAGCAGTTGTTGCTATACTATTAAAATGGGTCATTTCTTCTAATATAACATTGTGTGTCAATTGTGCTCAAAAATTAATTAAAAAATTAAAAAGCAATGGTGTGAAGTAGGTGCTAATATTTTATAGGTGAGAAAACTGAGATACAGTGACAAAAAGAAACAAAAGAAAGCAATTATAGGAATAATAATTAGATGGTAAGATTATACATATAAAATTTCAAAACAGATTATGAAGAAACTACTAAAACACTAAGAGAATTTGGCAAAAACAAGATTATATCATCAACGTATACAAATCAGTGCCCCTCACATATACAAACAAAAACTAGTTAGGACAAAAGATAGAAGGTAGCATTTATAATAACAAAGAATAATTAAATTAACTAAAAAAGTAAATAAATCAAATGCATAGTCAAGCTTAATAAGAAATGTCCAAAACTTTATGAGAAAAAAATATAAAACTCTCCTAAAAGACACAAGAGTAGATTTGAACAATGGAAAGGTATAGTATGTTCTTATACTGAAAAAAATTTACATCATCAATCTCTATCATAATTCCAATGACTTCTTTTTGAAGAAATATAAACCCATCCTAAAATTCATGTGGAATCTCAAGGGACCCTGAAGATTCAAAGCAAACCTGAAAAAGAAGATACTACAAAGGTACAATAATAAAACCAGTATGGTACTGACATAAAGACAGAAATAGAGACCAACAGAATAGATAGGGTCCACAATAAATCCTCACATACATGGTCAAATGATTTTTTTTTAACAAGGGTACCAAGATGATTCAATGGGGAAATACAGTCTTTTCAAGAAATGGCACTGGAAAAACTGGATGTCCATATGCAAAGTTTGCAGTTGGACCCTTACCTAATACCAAATACAAAATTAACTGAAAATGGATCCACAACTTAAAATAAAAGATGTAAAATGTTAAAACTCTTAGAAGAAAAATAAGGCAAAATCTTCAGATTGGACCTGACAGTGAATTCTTGGATATGACCCCAAAAGCATAGGTACCAAAATAAAAAATTGACAAATTGTGTTTCATGCAAATTAAAAAAAAAAAAGTTGTGTACCGCAATACACAGTTGATTGTAAAAAGGCAATCCACATGTTGGGAGAAAATACTGGCAAATCCCATATCTGATGTGAGATTACTATCCAGAATACATAGAGAACTCCAAAGGTCAACTACCAAAAAACAAGCTGATTCAAAAACTGGCAAGGTCCTGAAGACAGACATTTCTTTAAAGAAGATTTAAAAATGGACAGTAAGCATATGGAAAGATATTCAACATCACTAATTAGGGCAATGTAAATCAAAACTACAATGAGATATCCCTTCACACCCATTAGGATAGCTACAAACATAGAAGACAAAAAAAAAAAAAAAACAGAAAACAACAAATGTTAGCTGGGATATGGATGGAGTCATTGGAAACTTTGCGCATTCTTGGTGGAAATGCAAAGTGGTATAACTATTGTGGAAAACAGTATGGTGGCTTCTCAAAAAATTTTTAAAAATTAAAAACAGAATTACCATATCATCCATCTAGTCCACTCAAAAAAATTGAAAGGAGGGTCTCAAGAAGATATTACATACCCATGTTCTTAGTAGCATTATTCACAGTAGCTTAAGAGGGGAAGCCACTCAAGTATTCATCAAAGGTAAGTAGATAAGCAAAATCTGGGGTATGTGCACATGATGAAATATTATCCAGCCTTACAAAGGGAGGAAACTCTGACACATGTTATAAAATAGATGAACCTTGAGGATAGTAGGCCTGTTCCAAAGAGGCAAACACCATGTAATTCCACTTACAAAAGATACATCGAGTAGTCAAGTCCTAGCAACAGAAAGTAGAATAGTGGCTGCCAGGGATTTGAGGAAGGAGGGAATAGGTAGTTATTGTTGAATGGGTAGATATTCAGTTTTGTGTGATGAAAAGAGCCATGGGGATATATGGCTGGACAGTAAGAATGCTCTTAATCCCAATGAACAGCACTCTCAGATATGTATATTTTTTATACATATTTTTATACATACATATTTTTTATGTTTTTATGTTATGTATATTTTACCACAATAAAAAAAATCTTGGAAAAAAGTGAACATTAGGATGTCGATCCTCCCTAAGGTAATTTATAAACTTAATGTGATTCCAACAAGAATGGTACTAGATTTTTGTTTCATTTTCTTCTGGAGCTAGTCAAATTGATTAAATGTTAATTTGAAATAACAAAACCAAAAGAAGAGTCAGGAATAGAAGAGCAATGGGTGTAGGGCTAGCCTTAACAAATACAAAATATGAAATCTCTATATCTAAAAGAACATGATTTTGGCCCAGGGATAGGGAGGAGACTAACGGAATTGAAAAGAAATATCAACAAACAGACCCAATGGCATATTACAGTTTTGTATGTAATAAAGAGGATATTGCAAATTAGTAAAGATGGGCTTTTTAATAAATAATACTGGGATTACTGGATAGCCACAGAGAAAATTTTAAATTGGGCCTCTCACATATTGTACATACATATGATATACACTGGGATATATTCCAAATGGATCAGAGGCTGAAATGTAAAAACATAAATTGACACAATAGTGAAAGAAAATGGATGATTTCCTCTGTAACCTGAGATAAGGGGAAATTTCTCAACTGTGACTCAAAATACAGATACAATAAGAAAAAATGTGATAATTTTGACTAGCCGTATGTGGCCAGAACCATTGTGTACAAAGTGTACATACATACCTGACAAACTGAAGAAAAAATCTGCAATTTATATCATAAATATATCCCTAACATATAGAATCTTCTATCAAAGAGAAAAAAGAAAAAAAAAGACAGTAAACTATTAGAAAAATGGGCAAAACATATGGATGGTTCACAGCAAGATAAATGTACATGGTCATAGCATATCAAAAAATATAGCGTTGCTCTTAATAAAAGGAACATAAATTAACACCACTCTGAGATATAATTTCTCACAATTATGTTGGCAAAAATCCAGAAAATTGACAACATACTTTGTTGGAAGGTAGAAGAAGTTTACAGTAGAAAACCGCTTTGGCAGGAAATTTGGCAATAATTAGCAAAACTACATATGCATTTATTTGTTGACATGAAAACTCTCACTTTCAGAAATCTATCCCAAGGATACACTGGAAAAAATGTGAAAAGATTTATGCAAAAAGTATTCATTGTAACATTACTTGTTACAAAAAAAAAAAAACTATAAAAACCTAAATTCTTGTCCATAAGGAATTGGTTGAATAAATTACAGTACATCCATATCCACACAGAGTATTATAAAACTTTTAAAACTGTAAGAAGGAATGAAAAATATCATGAAGAAACAGTCTTACAGTATATGAATATCACTGTGTATCATTGTATGGGGTAATCTAGCTAGATACAGCATTAACTAAATGAAAGCAAGGTGAAGAAAAATACATAGACTATACTTTGAGGTATCTATCTATTATCTATCTATCTGTCTGTCTGTCTATTGTCTATCTATCCTCTATTATCACTTATGTTTTTCAAAATGAAGGAACTAATAAAAAGGATTTTTTAAAGTGGTTATCTCTTGGAGATAAAGGGAAAATGTTGGAAGGATCAAAAACAGAAACAATTCATCTCTGAATAAATCGTTTTTAGAGATTTGGCTTTGGAATCACATAAATATTTCACAGAAATCTAAAACAAATTTAAAAATTAAAAAATCAATTCCTAAAAATCAAAAACAAAATAAGTCTCTGTTAGTTATCTATTGCTGAATAACAAATTGTCCCAAAACGTAGCTACACAAATCAATATAATAACCATATATCATCTTGCACTGTATCTGAGGGACAAGATTCCTGGAGCAGCTTAAATGAGGGCTTCTAGTTCAAGGTCTCCCCTGAAATTTCCCTCCAAATGTCGGCCAGGAATACAGTCACCTGAAGGCTTGACCAGGGTAAGAAGATGCACTTCTTGGCTTATTTGAGTGGCTATTGACAGAGGCCTCAGCTACTTGCTAGCTGTTGCTAGAGATAACAGTCTTTTTTGTACTGGGGCCTCTCCACAGGGCTACTCAAGACATGGTATCTGGCATCCCAAAGATGAGTTATGCCAGAAAGGAAGATAGAGAGAATGTGTCACCCAACCATAGCAGTAAGCCCAATGTCTGTAATAACCTAATCTCAGAAGTGACACGTGATATGCCAGTATTCTACTGGTTACACAGATAATCCTCATGAGATGTGGTGGGGGAAGGACTGCACAAGACCATGAGTCCGAGGAGGCAGGGACTACTTAGAGCCACCCTGGAGCCTGGGTACCACATGGACCTATGTTCTCACTGGAAATAAAACCAAAGAGAATGAAGCTATTGTAAATAATTTTTTTAAAGATGTATGTATTTATTTGAGAGAGAGATCATGCGTATGAGCCAGAGGAGGGTCAGAGGGAGAGAGAGAGAGAGGGACTCCCTGCTGAGCATAGAGCCTGACTCAGAACTCTATGTCACAACTCTGATCTTACAGCCCTGAGATCATGACCAGAGCCGAAATGAAGAGTCGGAGGCTTAAGGAACTGAACCACCCAGGCATCCCAAAAATGATTTTAAAACACAATGACTTCACTGTGTCTCTAATGGAATGTATACCTTGAGGAAAATATTTTTTTGAAAAACTGCCTTCAAATGTTTTCAGTAACCATTATGTTGACATTATTATTGTATGTATGTATTATAGAATAAAGCAAACAAGTCATTCTCTTGGTGGTTTTAGATTTGGGATTTCTAGTGTAGGAGAAATGAAATATAGATATAACATTGATGAGCTTTTATAAAACCCCAAAGTCCTACATTTGAATTGGGAATACCAGTATGAACTCCTTTTAAGAAAATAGATTTCCTGGGGCGCCTGGGTGGCTCAGTGGTTAAAGCCTCTGCCTTCGGCTCGGGTCCTGATCTCAGGGTCCTGGGATCAAGCCCCACGTCGGGCTCTCTGCTCAGCGGGGAGCCTGCTTCCCCCTCTCTCTCTGCCTGCCTCTCTGCCTACTTGTGATCTCTGTCTGTCAGATAAATAAATAAAATCTTAAAAAAGAAAATAGATTTCCTAACTTTGTTCACTGGAAAAAACACAGAAACAATGACCAACCCTATAACAAGGAGTACTCGAGCACTTGCATCGTGTTTGGTAAATTCTGAAGGCTGATCCCAGCTTTGAGCCTGGAACATCTATTTACACCAAAAGTGGTGAAGATAACCAACACTCTCCATGACTTGTCAAAAAAAAAAAAAAAAAAAGACTTGGAATCTAACTTAAAATGGCTCTCACTACAAAAAAACAAAAATAAAAACAAAACAAAACAAAAAAACCCAAACAAACGAAAAAGAAACAAAAAACTCAAACCACTTATATTTTGGCTATCAATAAAATAAGTTATAATGATTTAAATACATTATATGTGTTTAAATCTCTAACTTTATAGTGATTCTTAAAAAAAAAAAGAAAATAACAAAAGCTCATTGGTTGCCTCTGAAGAATACTAGGGAACAAACTACTTTTAAAACTGTTCAATCAAAGGAGCATTTATTGTTTTCCTTTTCTGTACAAACTGTACTTTAGATAATAGTTAATGAGGGCAGGTTCTCTGTAGAAGAGTATTCCTATTAATCTATTAATAAAGGAGGACTGATAATAGGATAAGAATATCATCATTTCCGGGGCACCTGAGTGGCTCAGTTGGTTGAGCCTCTGCCTTCGGATCGGGTCATGATCTCAGGGTCCTGGGATCGAGCCCCTCTTTGGGCTCTCTGCTCCGCAGGGAGCCTGCTTCCTCCTCTCTCTCTCTCTGCCTGCCTCTCTGCCTACTTGTGATCTCTGTCTGTCAAATAAATAAATAAAATCTTAAAAAAAAGAATATCATCATTTCCAAAATGCTAATAAAAAAAAATAAATGAACTAAAGCAATGAGTAATCAGTGCCTATGAAATGAAAGACAACCTGAGTGCGTTTGTTCTCATGGGGCAATGTACCACCTATGTAAAGATCTTATGTAAAACAATTGAACTTGAAGAAGATCAAGACTCTAGTTCTGGCTATTATTTTACAATAAATAAGGGGAAAGTTTGTTGAATAACATAGAAATACAAGCAACAAAATCCAGACAACACAGCTTCTTCAACAAATAATTTGCAAGGGGAAAAGCTGCACACAAAGGGGCAAGGGGTAAAGGGAAGAAGTAGAAATTTAAAAAGATTTAAGCCAATGGCAATATATGAATCTTTTTGGTTCCTGTTTGAATAAGCAAACTGTAAAAAAAGATTTATCAGATAATTGGGAGATTTTGAATAATTGCCTGGATATTAGATGATGTTAAGGGATTATCTTTTTTTTTTAAAGATTTTATTTATTTATTTGATGGGGGAGATACAGCGAAAGAGGGAACACAAGCAGGGGGAGTGGGAGAGGGAGAAGCAGGCTTCCCACTGAGCAGGGAGCCCAAGGCAGGGCTCCATCCCAGGACCCCGAGATCATGACCTGAGCCGAAGGCAGTCACCTAAGGACTGAGTTATCCAGGCACCCCAAGGGATTACCATTTTTTAAAGTATTATAATGTTGGGGCACCTGGGTGGCTCAGTGTGTTAAAGCCTCTGCCTTTGGCTCAGGTCATAATCCCAGGGTCCTGGGATCGAGCCCCATATGGAGCCCCACATGGAGCCCTGCATTGGGCTCTCTGCTCAGCAGGGAACCTGCTTCCTCCTCTCTCTGCCTGCCTCTCTGCCTACTTGTGATCTCTGCCAAATAAATAAAACAATGTTATCATGGTTATATTTTCAAAGAGTCGTTATCCTTAAGGCAATGGTTCTCAAACTTTAGCATGCATTACAAGTACTAAAAGGCTTATTAAAACACAGATTTCTGGACCCCAAACCCAGAAATTCTCATTTGGTGGCTTTGGGCTGGGTCTCAAGAATTCACATTCCTAACACATTTCTAGGTGATGCTGAGGCTTCTAGCCCAAGGACGTCACTTTGAAGACCACTGCTTTATAGAGGCATGCTGAAAAAGATGTGGATGAAGTAATACACCATCTGTGGTTTCCTTCATTTCTGGTGACGGGTTATGTGGATATAAATAAAACAAGAATGTCAGCTGATAATTACAGCTTGGAGATGAGTATATGAAGTTCCTTTATATTATCCTGGACACATGTGCCTATGTTTGAAGTTTTCCATAATCACAAGTTAAAATGTAAAGAAAATATAAATTTTTACAAACATAAACAAAACAGTCAAATGATTAATTCTAATGTAATGGTTTAAGGTATATACTAACATCATATGTTAAATCTACTAATTTGGAAATACTGCTTTTTTTTCAATTCTACATTTCTTGAGAAATCTTATCAAGCTTTTTGTATGCATCTTTCTTGTGGTTATATTTATTATCACTAGCATCCCTTTTTGAGCCATTTAGCAGCTTTCTAGAATACGTCAACACCTTGGTCTAAAATGTTGAAGAAACAGAAATTTTCAAATCTGCATTTGATGCTGTCTCTGCAGATTTTCTCACAAGCCCCAGCTATGCATTGCACAATATTAAGATAATTTGTTGTGTTCACTTGTCTTGGAGGAAAGTGTTCATGGACTGCACAATATAACCACCTTAAAATAATTTATTGGTGATCTTAAAAAAAAACTTGCACGTTTCCAACACCCTAAGAAGATTTACTAAATCTGTGTTAGATTTCTGTGCTCCTTTTGTAACAATTCCTCTAGGTAACTACCACAAAAATATTATTATGCCCCAAACTCATTTCAGACTATCGTGTCATCCACAAACACTGTTTTGTGATTCAAAGTAAAGCAAATAACAGAAACCTACAGTACTGGAGATTTTATAGATATTCTGCTAATTCCTAAAGTCAGAAACATGGTGATTCTTGGTCAACATTTTCCATTTTATCTATTTTGACACTTTGTGGATACATCGTTTTGAGAAACAGCAGTCCAGTGCAATTGATCTCAGTGAAGAGAGAAATGTAAATTCCACATATCTGGGGCCTGAACAAGCCATCATCGCCACTCTGACACTATGTTTCTCTATTTGTTCTTCCAATCTGGCAGTGTTCTTAAATGCTGGGAGTCAGCAGGACCCAAGACAGTTCTGGCCCACCCAGAGCTCACACTCTATTGGAGGGAGATAGACAGCAAATACCAAAGTTCTGGAATTCACAAAGTGTTTAAAATACATTATAATACTCATTGCTCACAGAAGTCCTGGGAGTAGAATGTATATTCCTCTTTCCATAGGAGAGGCCATAAAATTTATTCCGTGATACTTGAGCTGAAAGATCGATGAGGGCAGGAATCCTACCTGCCTTGGTCACTTGTACCCGTAGTGCTGAAAACAAAGGTCCTCAGTAAGCTTTGGTGTTTAAATGAGAAAAGGGACACCTTGACTCCATGAGCTTGATGAAGTATTGATACATGGCCCTTCAGAATACTGCAATGTAGAAGTGTATCAATTCTCAGAGACAGAAAAATATTTATATGTGGCTGAAAATGGAAATATTTTCTATTACCAAAAAAAATTCCAAAGAAACATATCATTCTAAGAAACTCCTGATGGGGCACCTAGGTGGCTCAGTGGGTCAAACCTCTGCCTTCTGCTCAGGTCATGATCTCAGGGCCCTGGGATTGAGCCCCAAATTGGGCTCTCTGCTCAGCAGGGAGCCTGCTTCCCTTCCCCTCTCTCTGTGCCTGCCTCTCTGCCTACTTGTGATCTCTGTCTGTCAAATAAACAAATAAAATATGAAAGAAAGAACTCTTTTATTTAAGTTCTCATAGCCACTTCATAGCCCATCTTTATTTTTTTTATTATGTTATGTTAGTCACCATAGAGTAAATCATTAGTTTTTGATGTAGTGTTCCGTGATTCATTGTTTGTGTATAATACCCAGTGCATCACCAGGCTAGCCCATCCCCTCACCCCCATCCCTTCGAAAATCCTGTTTGTTTCCCAGAGTCCATAGTCACTCATGGTTCATCTCCCACTCCAATTTCCCCCACTTAAATTTTCCCTTTCCTTCTCCTAATGTCCTCTATACTATTCCTTATGCTCCACAAATAAGTGAAACCATATGATAATTTACTTTCTCTGCTTGACTTATTTCACTTAGCATAATTTCCTCTAGTCCCATTCACACTGATCCAAAAGTTGGGTATTCATCCTTTCTGATGGCTGAGTAATATTCCATTGTGCATATGACGCACATCCTCTTTATCCATTCATCTGTTAAAGGACATCTTGGTTCTTTCCACAGTTTGGCTATTGTGGACTTTGCTGCTATGAATATTGGGGTGCATGTGGCCCTTCTTTCCACTACATCTGTATCTTTGGGGTAAATACCCAGTAGTGCAATTGCTGGGTCATAGGGAAGCTCTATTTTTAATTTTTTGAGGAACCTCCACACTGTTTTCAAAAGTGGCTGCACCAACTTGCATTCCCACCAACAGTGTAAGAGGGTTCCTCATTCTCCACATCCTCTCCAACACCTGTTGTTTCTTACCTTGTCAATCTTTGCCATTCTAACTTGTGTAAGGTGGTATCTCAATGTGGTTTTGATTTGAATCTCCCTGATGGCTAATGATGATGAATATTTTTTCATGTGTCTGTTAGCCACTTGTATATCTTCTTTGGAGAAGTGTCTGTTCATGTCTTCTGCCCATTTTTTGACTTGATTTTTTTTTATATTGAGTTTTTTATATTGAGTTCTTTATAGATCCTGGATATCAGCCCTTTGTCTGTGGTGTCATTTGCTAATATCTTCTCCCATTCCATGGGATGCCTCTTCGTTTTGTTGACTCTTTCCTTTGCTGTGCAGAAGCTTCTCATCTTGGTGAAGTCCCAAAAGTTCATTTCACTTTTGTTTCCCTTGCCTTTGGAGACATGCTTCAAAGAAGTTTCTGTGGCCAGTGTTGAAGAGTTTACTGCCTATGTTCTGCTCTAGGATTTTTTTAAAAGATTTTATTTATTTGACAGAGAGAGATCACAAGTAGGCAGAGAGGCAAGCAGAGAGAGAGGAAGGGAAGCAGGCTCCCTGCTGAGCAGAGAGCCCGATGAGGGGCTCGATCCCAGGACCCCGGGATCACGACCTGAGCCGAAGGCAGAGGCTTTAACCCACTGAGCCACCCAGGTGTCCCTGCTCTAGGATTTTGACGGACTCCTGCCTCACTTCAGAGTATAGTGATAGAGGGAACACTCAACTTCATAAAATCCATCTATGAAAAACCCACAGCTACTATCATCCTCAATTAGGGAAAAGCTAAGAGCCTTTCCCTTGAGATCAGGAACACGACAAGATGCTCACTCTTACCACTATTGTTCAACATAGTACTAGAAGTCCTAGGAACACCAAGTAAGACAACAAAAAGAAATAAAAGGCATTCAAATTGGCAAAGAATTCAAACTCTCTCTCTTCACAGAGGATGTGATACTTTATGTGAAAACCCAAAATACTCTGCCCCAAATTACTAGAACTCATACAGCAATTCAGTAATGTGGCAGGATACAAAATCAATGCATAGAAATCAGTTGCTTTCTTACACACTAACAATGTAACTGTAGAAAGAGAAATTAGAGAATCAATTCCATTTACAATAGCACCAAAAACTATAAGATACCCTGGAATAAACCTAACCAAAGAGGTGAAGGATCTATATTCTTGGAACTACAGAACATTCATGAAAAAAATTAAAGAAAACACAAAAAGATGGAAAAATTCCATGCTCATGGATCGGAAGAATAAACATTGTTAAAATGTCTATGCTGCCCAGAGCAATCTATAATCTCAATGCCATCTCGATCAAAAAAAGTGCTGGAAAAAACAATCCTAAAAATTGTAAGATCCCAAATTTCCAAGGAAATGTTGAAAAAGAAAAACAAAATTGGGGCATTACATTGCCTGATTTCAAGCTATATTACAAAGCTGTGATCACCAAGACAGCGTGGTACTGGCACAAAAACAGACACATAGATCAATGGAACAAAATAGAGAGCCCAGATACAGACCCTCAACTCTATGGTCAACTTATCTTCAACAAAACAGGAAAAAAATGTCCAGTAGAAAAAAGGCAGTCTCTTCAACAAATAGTGCTAGGTAAAATGGACAGCTATATACAGGAGAACAAAACTTGACCATTCTCTCATACCATACACAAAAATAAACTCAAAATGGATGAGAGCTTATTGTAAAGGTTAAATGGAATGACATAAACAAAGCATCCATATTGTGCCTTGTACAGATTATGTGTCCAATAAATGTCTTGTTATTTTTATGTCTATTCTAGAACTCTCTGCCACTCCTGCCTACTCCTCCCACTCTAGAGAGGCTCTTGATTTTTCTTTAAAATGCTTCATGACTATAAAGCTCCTGTAGGTTTTTATCCATACTGACAGTTTTTTAACATGCCAATCAATTGAGTACAGACATTGAGTTTCCAGTGAATCATTCTGGTAACTGTCTCCTTTCAATTGTCTGATACTAAAAATAACCATGTGTGTCAATTTGTACCCAAGATGTTATTTTTATCTGGTATGATAAGATAACAGATATAGTGACAACTGCTTTTGAAAGAATAGTTTAGTAACATTTCCCACAAAAAGGGGGCATGAGACATCACAGGATCACATGGGGAAGTGCCACACTCACTCAGGAGGCAGAAGTGAGGTAAAAGCCCAGGCTATAGCCTTTACTGAGGTCTCCACAAGAAAGGCAAGGCAGGGTAGAGTAAACTGCTTAGAACTAGCCAGTCTGAATAATTCCAGCAGGCTTCAAGCCTAAGGGCTGTCCCTAGCTGTCTAGTATCTAGACTGGGTTGATTTGGGGCAAGGGAAATATTTGCTTGGAGAGAAGCTAATTAACCCTGGGAAGGGCAATATCTTCCAGCCAGCAATGCTACCCAAGATGTCAAAACATCATAAAATCTAGAAAAATTTTAAAAAACATAATTAATATACCATACTCCATTGCAAGAGGGAATGACACTTTATCCTTGACCTTTGTTCCATCATTTATTCTATTGCAACCTTTAATAACATTGCTCTTAGGATATAACATGCTGGGCTTTTTAATCTCCTCTATTCCATTCTTGACAAAACTTATAATTGCCTTTGCTGCCCTTCCTCAATCTGCTAGTTAAAATAGCCTAAGGGGGTGCCTGATGGGCTCAGTCAGTAAAACATTTGTCTCTTAATCTCAGGGTTATAAGGTCAAGCACCACTTTGGGCTTGGAGCCTACTTAAAATAAATAAATAGGGGTGCCTGGGTGGCTCAATGGGTTAAAGCCTCTGACTTCAGCTAGAGTCATGATCCCGGAGTCCTGGGATCGAGCCCCTCATCGGGTTCTCTGCTCAGCGGGGAACCTGCTTCCTCCTCTCTCTCTCTGCCTACTTGTGATCTCTGTCTTTCAAATAGATAAATAAAATCTTTTTAAAAATAAATAAATAAAAATAAAACAACCTAAGGAGACCTTTATCTCTAATAAGAACCTTACTTTTGCCTATGAATACCTTGTATTAGACTTATTTTTCCTTTGTCTAAAGAGACACCTTCTTTCTTACACAAAAGAAACGGCATTGTTTTATTGTTAATATATTTGTCAGACATGTTAATTGCATAATGCTAAGATCGATGTTGAGGCAAGCTTTCTTTTGGGGGGACTGAATGATTCAATGACTATATGGGCTGAAGTTATTTGGAACTGAGAATGTGTTTTAAAAGATTGGTTCTGGGGCACCTGGGTGGCTCAGAGGGTTAAAAGATTGGTTCCTCACTCATATTTTCCCTTCTCTCCTCTTTCTCTTTTCCTCTCCCCTTCTGAACCTTACTACCATTTGTCTTTGTTTCTTTAAGACTCCCAGCCAGGCAAATGCCCACTGCAGCTCAATACTGACTGGAGACCAGTCCCTGTCCTATATCCATGGCTTCCCCAGAAGAAACATGAGAGACTGGCCCTTGGAACAAATGGCAAGGGACATTTCTGACCAACCTGAGGTACCTATACTAAGATGGGACTTGTTTTCTATTGTGGATGAAGGGTATTATTTGATGCCTATAGATTTTAATGTGGAGCAGATGAGACCATCTGAGAGGATGGACTAGGGGACATTAGAGGCCCTATGTCCAATTAGCTCCAAGAAGCTAAGCTCTCTGGTGAGCTCAAAGACAAAGCTCAGATTTCTCAACTGAATTTCTCATCTTTCTCCATCTTTCTCCTACCTTTTTCCTCCCAGATCCAATGGGTCTCTAAGACTTGGCATTCTAAATTCCCTCTTAATAAAAAAAATAATTTACAGAAGACCTACACTATAACTTAAGGAGCCTTCTAACAAGAGTATGCACTCTAAAATGATTTGCTTCTTTTCTTCTCCTGAAGGCAAAGGTCCTGAGGCATTACAAACTGAAGAACACCCATATTGAACATCTGCCTCCAGGCTGACTAATTTGTCCTGCTCTAGGCCAGGCCTGAAAGTGGGTGCTCTGCTACCAGCCCCACTAGGCTTCTGCTTCCTTGCATTGGCTTTCAGGCTTTTTCTTTTAGAGTCCTGTTAATTTATTGTTGCTCTTGCTCTTGGGTCAGGATTTTGGCCAGAAGCCAAGTGGAACAACAAGAGAAGATGCTTTCCTTCTAGCCCTGGTCAGAAAAGAACTCAGATCACGCCCCTTGAGTTCTGGCTTACTACAAAAGCTGCAGAAAGAGCTGAAGACCCTGGATCCTATTGCTTCAGGATTTCTTCTCCAATCTCAACTGAGCTGCATTTTCTTGAGGCATGAAGTTCCTCTACAGTTAATAACAGTCAAGATCCTTTGCCAGAGATTTTCTAGGAGGGACTCTCCAAAAATGGTACAACCATGTTGCTATTTTAAGTGAAGTTTCCTGGGGCACCTGGGTGGCTCAGTGGGTTAAGCCTCTGCCTTCAGCTCAGGTCATGATTTCAGGGTCCTGGGATCGAGCCCTGCATTGGGCTCTCTGCTCAGCAGGGAGCCCGCTTCCTCCTCTCCCTCGCCTGCCTCTCTGCCTACTTGTGATCTCTGTCTCTGTCAAATAAAATAAAAATAATTAAATGTGGTTTCCTTTTGTTTATTTTACTTGTACCCACCAGAGTAATAGAATTAAAAGGTTAGTTTCTTTTTAAAAAATAATCTTTGCTATTAAGCCCTAAGATACAAAGCTTATTTTTATTCATATGTGGAAATCTCTAGTCAGCATAGACAAGAATAGAAAATAGATTGTCTCAGCCCTATTTGATTTCTTTTTCAAAGACTTCTCTGTCCTGACTTTCATTGTCTGCTCTTAGCAATATTGAGGTGGTTACAGATTTAGGATAATGGGCTCACTTGAGTCTCACTGACAAGTTGGTCAGTCTGTAAGTTGTGAGATAAGAATGGCAAATTTGACTAGGATGTATCAGGACAGTTCCTAGAGAGTTACAGGTGGGAGGTATTGTTGAAATATAATATAACCACCATTTTTCTAATTAGGAACCAAGACCTATAGTTGGGAAGGAAATCATGCAGCACACCCAGAGAATTAATAGCAGACCCAGGACAGAGATAAAGGCTCCCCATTGACAAGACCTGGGCTTGTCAAGCCCAGCACTGTGGATTTGTCTGCCCACCAGAGTCCCTAGGATGTCATCTAGACCAGAAATGGAAATGGACAACACTCCTTCAGTCCTTTCCTGGGGGGAAAGAGTCAGGGAGCGGGGGTTCTTGAGATTTTTCATTTGGCTTAATAAGGCCTTTTCCTCAGATAATCTGAATATATCTGCTAAATATATCTAAATTAAACCTATGATATATATAATAAATTTATAAGAGACTATAGTAACAAATAGTGCCAGTGGCCCAAAATAACAAAAGTTTATTTCTCACTTACATTTCCATAATAAGTCAGCAACCATATTGTCATCTTAGCTCCAAAACCCAGGCTGATGAAGCAGTGACTCTGGTATATTTTGGGATGTGCTGGCAGAGGGGAAAAAAGAAAGCTCTAGAGCATCTCCTGTGAGCAGTTTAATCCTCAGCCAGAAGGAACACACGTCACCTCTGCTCATGACTCATTGGCCATAAATCTTCCCATGGCCCTTTCCAACCACAAGGCAATCAGGAAGGGAGAATAATAGGAATAGTTGGTAAAAAGCACTAATAATCATTATACTCTATTTTTAAAGCCAGTTTAAAAACTTTTACTGAAAGTGGTTTTTTTTAAGATTTTATTTATTTATTTATTTATTTAAGAGAGAGAACACAGGTAAGAGGGGGCAGAAGGAGAAAGAATCTGAAGCAGACTCTGTGCTGAGCTCAGAGCCCAATGCGGGCCTCGATCTCATGACCCTGAGATCATGACCTGAGCTGAAACCAAAAGTTGGACACTTAACCGACTGAGCCACCCAGCTGCTCCTTCATAAATTCTTTTATTAAAACATTTCCAAATGCTCTATCTCAACAGGCATTTCCCTTATGGGCGTTTCTTCCTCTTACATATACACTAAATGAGGATGTTCTGTTTCCTATTGGATTTTCAGGTGCATTATGGAAAGATCCTCTGGTTTTTAAAAGCTGCAGCTTCCGATGATCCACCACAAGGCAAAGAAGCTGCAGGCAGCAACCCGAGGAAATCTCAGGGTTGTCATCATCATGGCCAAAGTTTTTTTCTTTCTTTCTTTGGGCATTGTGTTCCTAGGCTTCTAGAATGGGTGGTAATTTTTCAGGTCATTTACCCAAAAAGTTCACCCGATGTAGAATCACTGTGCCCTTCACCAACAGTCAGCTTATGCTTCTCATTTCCCTTCTCTCATACACAGGCCAGCACAGAAATTTGTTTGCAACAATTGCATAGGTTTCTTGAGATCAAGCATGTGTCTTATTTTAATGAGGTTGCCATGTGACAATGAAAACCCTCATGGAATAAGAAATGATCATACACTGGTACAGAAGTCCAGTCTATAAAATGTGATTCCAAAACTATGTTTGGTCAATGAACTCCTGGCTTACAGGCACTAGCAAAGAAGGGTTTCAGGTACCAGAATCAATAATGTAATCTAAAGGGTAAGAAATGACATAAAGTAAAAATAGGATGTGAGGAGATCTTCAGAGAAGAGGCACAGTAGAGCGTGATAGTCTCTGTGTTCTCCAAGGAAGTTGACAAACTACAGTGGTTAGGAGCATAGCCTCCATTACCAGAAGCCCAAGCTCAATCCCTGCTTCTGCTATTTAATGTCACTGTAACCTTGGGCTACTCACTTACCCTCTCTGTGTGTCCATTATGAAATGGGAGTCATAAGAGATATCCCTTCACTTCATAGATCTTGAGAGTAACTTAACCAATGCAAAGTTCTTAAAAATAGTATCTGATACATAAGAAATGCTATATAGGAATTTTTTAAAATTATTTTTAAACTATCCTACCAGAAGACACTCTTTTCAGTTACAAATAATGGGACATAGTAGTTAAGAGTCGCTATATTGGAATTGATCACTTCACTCTAGGATAGTAGTTTCCTGTAAAAATGGCCCTGGGCCAAGCATCAGACTTGCTTCCTTTCTACAGTGTGCCCTTTTCATGCCTTTTTATATTCATTGAATACCAGCTGCTGGCCAGGTGCACCTTGCCGGGCACAGTGAATGCAGAGGTTGGCAAGGTCCAGTCTTCCCTCAAGGCTCAAAGTGCAAAGACAGACACTGTCAGGTAGGTATACCAGTCAAATATCTGGGAGCAGCTGTCCTACAAGGGCCATGAAGTCCCTGAAATATTTAATAGTCAGCAACAACACTTCCTAAAACACAGACCATGAGATCTGGGCCCTACAAGGTGGCAGACTGTGCATTAAAGACATGGCTATCCATTGGCAGATACGGGTCTTAGGAGTACAGGACAGGATGGCACTCTTAAACCCTAGACTAGGTTAGATCTCTCTGTCTCTCTGTGGTATGGTCCCACCATCATTTCTCTGTCTGAGAGCCATTGTACTTATAACTACTCCCTTGACATTTGAGGTTAGTAATAGTGTCTACCCGGGCCAACTCAGTATCTAGCATCATTCCCCACACAAGGTAGACACTCAATGAATATTGTTTAATGTAATTGGCACCTCCAATGGTCCACTTGCAGAGACATCCAGATACCTACTCTATAAAAATGGTGTGCACAGAGGGATCACTTTAAACTCATAGGAGAAGTTGCTGCTTGATACAAACCAGACAGCGTTATCTGTAGAAATGCAGAACTGATGGCCTATCATGAACCCAGGCTCTTTGTTAATTACCATGCTGCAGGAAAAGGCCCTCCCGTGTTCGGTCAAGAAGAGCCTTCAGGGGGGCAGCTCTATGATGTTTAAAAAGCCTCCAGCGTCACCTGTGGCAACAAACGTGGCAACAGTTCTCTTTTCCTAAGTTGGACCAGATGAAACAATGTCCCACAGCAGGTTTCCTAAGAAACCCCATCAGCCGAAGCAAATGGGTTCCATACAACTCCTGCCTATTTTGTACTTGCTGTTCAGAGACAGGGGCCAAAGGTTCATGAATTCCTACCCCCAGGAACTGGCATTGCAAGAAAAGGAAAGAGGAAGGAAAACTGGCGATTCAGATCTGGGATAGATACATCTGATGGCCAAGGTCTTGGTCATGTGCTCTCTCAGCAAAGAGAGCCTTATGAAGCACATAGTTGGCATTTTCCTCTGCTAGACTGAGAGACAGATTCCCGAGCTGGAGAACATTCTGAACCAGGAAGGAGGGTGTAGAAACTATATGATCTAAACAAAGGAAAACAGCCACTCCTTCTTTCCTGTACTAAGCTTTCATAAAATATGAGCTATTAGGCCAAAACTCGAGTAAAAGTCACAGAGCAAAAAGAAGATAGAGGGACACTTGGGTGACTCAGTTGGTTAGGTGACCACATCTTGATTTCAGCTCAGGTCATGATCTCAGGGTCATGAGATCAAGCCCCACATCAGGTTTTGCACTCAGCAGGGAGTCTGCTTAAGATTCTCTTCCTCTCCTTCTGCCTCTCCCTTTGCCCCTCATCCCACTCACATGTGCTCTCTCTCTCTCTCTCAAACAAAATCCTTTAAGAAAATACAATATGACCTCTAGTAAAAGTTAAATACATATAAAAATAATCAATTCTAAGTACTGTACAAGATCCTCAGGAAATAATAAGAAACAAAACAGACTCGAGCCACATCAGATGGAATGGTCTAGTAGGGAAGTCAGACATGAAACAATAGCTAAAGAAATAAAAATGTGATTGCAACCTGAGGAAGACTTATTAAGGAAAAGAAGAAGGAATTATGAAAGAGCTGATCAAGCACAGGTTTCTAGAGCATCACTGAGGGCCAATTAGGAGCACCACTTCCCAGATCCTTACTCAGTGACATCCTTTTTTAAAAATTGTATTATGTTAGTCACCATAAAATACATCATTAGTTTTTGGTGCAGTGTTCCAAGATTCATTGTTTATGCACAACACCCAGTGCTCCGTGCAATACATGTCCTCCTTAATACCCACCACCAGGTTCACCCACCCACCCCCCACTCTCCTCCTCTCTAAAACCTTCAGTTTGTTTCTCAGAGTCCACAGCCTCTCATGGTTCATCTCCCCCTCCAATTTCCCCCAATTCACTTTTCCTTTTCCTAATGTCCTTCATGTTATTCCTTATGCTCCACAAGTAAGTGAAGCCATATGATAATTGTCTTTCTCTGTTTGACTTATTTCACTGAGCATAATCTCCTCCAGTCCCACCCATGTTGATGCAAAAGTTGGGTATTCATCCTTTCTGATGGCTGAGTAATATTCCATTGTATATATGGACCACATCTTCTTTATCCATTCTTCTGCTGAAGGGCATCTCAGCTCTTTCCACAGTTTAGCTATTGTGACCATTGCTGCTATGAACATTGGAGTACATATGGCCATTCTTTTTACTACATCTGTATCATTGGGGCAAGTACCCAGTAATGCAATTGCTGGGTCATAGGGTAACTCTATTTTTAATTTTTTGAGGAATCTCCACACTGTTTTCAAAAGTGGCTTCACCAACTTGCATTCCCACCAACAGTGTAAGAGGGTTCCTCCTTCTCTACCACTTCACCAACATTTGTTGTTTCTTACCTTGTCAATATTTGCAAATATTACAAAAATGTGGTTTTGATTTGAGTTTCCCTGAAGGCTAAGGCTCCACCCCCAAATTACTAGAACTCATAAAGCAATTCAGCAATGTGGCAGAATACAAAATCAATGCACAGAAATCAGTTGCTTTCTTACACACTAACAATATAACTGTAGAAAGAGAAATTAGAGAATCAATTCCATTTACAATAGCACCAAAACCCATAAGATACCTTGGAATAAACATAATCAAAGAAGTGAAGGATCTATATTCTAGGAACTACAAAACACTCATGAAAGAAATTGAAGAAGACATAAAAAGATGGAAAAACATTCCATGCTCATGGATCAGAAGAATAAACATTGTTAAAATGTCTATGCTTCCCAGAGCAATCTATAATTTCAATGCCATCTCAATCAAAATACACTTTTCAAAGTGCTGGAACAAACAATCCTAAAATTTGTACAGAATAAGAAAAGACCCCAAATTGCCAAGGAAACGTCGAGAAAGACAAACAGAGCTGGGGGCATCACGCTTGATTTCAAACTATATCATAAAGCTGTGATCTCCAAGACAGCATGGTACTGGCACAAAAACAGACACATAAATCAATGGAACAGAATAGAGAGCCCAGATATGGACTCTCAACTCTATGGTCAACTAATCTTCAACAAAGCAGGAAAAAATACCCAATGGAAAAAAGACAGTCTTTTCAAGAAATGGTGCTGGGGAAAGTGGACAGTTATATACAGAAGAATGAAACTTGAACATTCTTTCACACCATATACAAAGATAAACTCAAAACAGATGAAGGACCTAAATGTGTGAGAGAGGATCCATCAAAATCCTAGAGGAGAACATAGGCAGTAACCTCTTTGACATCAGCCACAGCAACTTCAAGACATGTCTCCAAAGGCAAAGGAAACAAAAACAAAAATAAACTTTTGGGACTTTATCAAGATCAAAAGCTTCTGCACAGCAAAAGAAACAGTCAACAAAACAAGAGGCAACTCACAGAATGGGAGAAGATATTTGCAAATGACATTACAGACAAAGGGCTGATATCCAAGATCTATAAAGAGCTTCACAAATTCAACACCCAAAAAACAGGTAATAATGTCAAAAAATGGGCAGAAGATATGAACAGACACTTATCCAATGAAGACTTACAAATGGCTAGCAGACACATGAAAAAATATTCATCATCATTCAGTGACATCCTATCGGTAGCCTGAAGTCATCCATGGTGGGAGTACTTACACCATGAAAATTAGTAATGCAATAAATTAGGGCATTATCTTGGAGAGCAGGTTATTAAAGTTTATTAACACATCACTGAAAGGAAGATGATTTACAGGAGTGGAGGCTTGGAGATGTCAGACTGTCCTTGTAGGGAAGTGGCATGTTGAGACAGTGGAAATTAGGAAAAGCTTCACTGCCAAGAAAATAGTTAGCTGGATCCAAAAGGAGACATCACTTGAATGCTAAATGAGTAAACATCTCAAACTAGTTTCATAAAATAAATGATTATAATGCTTTATCACCTATCATGGGTTTTCACCTATCATTTAAAGTAACAATAGTCAGTGAGATAAACAATCATAATAATTAGAAACATTTGCAAAATCATTACTCCCAAAACTTTTCTGGGTTTTCCAGATACAAATTGCAGAGTCAAGGATGACATGGAAAGTTCACTTGATTCAAGATTTCCTTCTATAGAAGAAAATCCATGGTTATAGGGATCTGGCAGGATCCACTTTGTTTTGCCTGCGGCAAGGGACAGTTTGGAAATTTGAATTACCATCAATAATTATATGGGCTTGGGGCACCTGGGTGGCTCAGTGGGTTGGGCCTCTGCCTTCAGCTCAGGTCATGATCTCAGGGTCCTGGGATCGAGCCCCGAATCGGGCTCTCTGCTCAGCGGGGAGCCTGCTTCCTCCTCTCTCTCTGCCTGCCTCTCTGTCTACTTGTGATCTCTGTCTGTCAAATAAATAAATAAAATCTTTAAAAAAAATAATTATATGGGCTTAAGAGAAGTAAGATCAAGCAGCTAAAGTAAACTACTGTGGTCACTTGCAATTTTTCTTCTCAACTTGGAAAAAAGAGTGAGAGAGTGGATTACAAATTTTGGTTTATGTTCTAGCCAAACTCTTTGGTGTGTCCTAGAGAAGAGGCTCTAGTGGTCAATAGGATGGAACAGATTGGAAATAATCTATGAAATCTCCATGCAAAGACCCCATGATCAGGTTCCTGAGATTTAGAAGCCCTTACTGGGTGGGTTCTCTGGGTTCACAGTATATGCCAGGGCTGAGAAATGTGGTATGAAAACACAGCAGCTTTGGGAGGTTCATATGTCACAGGCTTTCCCCTCCCCCTCCACAGAGTACTGCTCCACAGAGGTCAGCCCACAGTCAGAAGTGGGCAAGAACCTATTGGAGATCCTGAGGGCACTAAGGACAACCCATGGCAAAAAAAATATAGGGCCTCAGTCTGAATTTCCAGAAGGAAGACCGCTCTTTCTCTGGTTCCCTGCCCCCACCCAAAGTAACCAAAATTAGAGTTCCAGTGTGTTCATCTCCAGAGTCCACCTCAGGGTCAAGCAGAAAGTGCTGCTATAATCTGTGTTCTGCCCATGGATCACATTGTACAATTGTTTGTTTTCTGTGCATAAACAGAGAAAAACAAAAGGAAAAAGGAATTGTAGAATGTGCAGAATTGGTCCAGGAATTACTTGGGCTGGGATATGTTCTATGTTAATAATAGAGAATATGACAATACCCAAATATTATTTCACAATGGAAAGCAAACATTTTTTCCAAGGACAAATGTTCATTTCTCACACACTCTACCAGCTTCCAGTGACATCAGCATGTGGTATCCCATTCCTTAGGAACACTGAGTTTTTAGGAACTAATGTGATTTATTGCTGATAGAGATTAATGTGCTGTTTTGGAGAATTAACAGTGCAGATGTGTTTTATGGAAGAGGATACAGAACCACATAAACTCAACTATTGTCTTTAGCCAAACAAACCCTAGGCATGAGGCTACCTTGAATATAGGAGAAATAATAATTACAACTATTACTACAATTCCATCAATAACAACTTGTCATCACCAAACTTTTTTGAATTCTTACTAAGCAAGTGCCAAACCCTGTACTAAATGCTTTATTTACATTCTCTCACTTAACATTTACAGATAACTATAAAATCCAGATGGATGTTATAATACCCATTTAATGAAAAATCCTGAGTCTCAGAGAGGCCAACTGAATCATCCAAGGGCCACAGCTAGCAAGCAGCAGAGCCAGGGTTCAAAGTACAGAAGAGTACTGGATATTGAGAGCCAGAATTGGAACTCTGTTCACTAAAAGGTATCTGGAATTATCCACTGAGTCAAGGACATAAGATTTAGAATTCCAGAGGAGGAGAAGGGATTTACAATTTCGGGGGGGCGGGGTGGGGGGTTGGACAGAGAAAGTGCTATAGAAAAAATTGGAAAAGACCTTTCATCTAGGTAAACAGGAGTTACAATGGAGAGAATTAAGAGGGACACATGACATTTATTAAGGAAGCAAGGACACAGGATGCTGGAAGTAGATTCTTATTCCAGGACAGAAGCAGCTTTCTCTGTGCTTTCATACAAAAGCAAAGGTCAGGATAGTGTGTACGTGTGTGTGTGTGTGTGTGTATGTGTGTGTGAATATTACACATGCAAGCACGTTCCCCTGGAGAGCACACTGCAGAAGATTCCACACAACATAAATGGCTCTTATTATGTTCATAAGATCAGTGGGAATAGAATAAGAAGCAGCAATTGTTTGTTAGATTGGAAATTACATGACATCATCAATGAAGCCTGTATGTTCTCAGGTAATATCAGTAGAATAAAACATAAATAACTTGTGAATCAAAATAAATTTGCTTAAACTCTTTTGAGTCTTCAGATTTTTCAGCTGGGAAAAAAGCTGAGTTTCAAATATCTATTTCCTGTATCTATTGTGAGGATTAAACAAGATAAGTGTGTGAAGGTACTTCCCACACTAATATAGGAGGCACTCAGTAAACACTAGTTTCTTTCTCTTCTAATAAAAAAAAAATCAGTATTTGGTTAAATTATTACTCAAAACAGCCCAAGGAAGGAGGATATTTCCAGGGTCAAGTGATGGTCACATTGAGCACTGGCTATGAGAGCTGGCCCTGAAAGCTTAAATTTGTGGTTCATGTCCAAAGAAATGGGGCACATTTTCCTTGAAGCTGGCCTGTCTCTTTTGAGCCATCTGGCATCTCTTAAGACATCTGGAACTCACTCAGAGTATATTGCAATCTGGGAGGCATGTAAAATAGAATTCTGTTTCCCCAGAATGTGAGACAAATTGAGGCCCAAGGGACATTGGATACAAAAAGCAGCAGCAGCTGTACCCCCACATTCATGTTCCTGGACATAGGACTTCAGGGTAGACTGGGAAAGGCTATGAGTTGGAAGGGCTTCTCTTTTTGAACAGCAATATTTAGTCTCCTTAGAGTGTAGGGGAAAGAATCACAGATTTCTTAAGTTTCTCATGAAATCTACATTCCCTGTGCCCTTGTGGTGACAGGGGGTGCCATCCTTGCAGCCATTTCAGAGGGCTCACAAATCATCTGTAGCTTCTCAGATAAATAAATGTAGTCTTGAAGGATAATCTTACATCTTGCCACTCAAATGAATGAAATTCTGCCATTCTCAAAGAATAGTCTAAAAATATGTCAAATACCTACCATCCCCATTCTGTGGACTCATTCCTCCTGTTCCTCTAGTTCAACTTTGATGCAATGATGGCTTCTGGCAGGACTGCCGAGGCAACATAGATCCACATCCAGTGTTCTGAGCACTATGATAAGCCACTAAGGACAAGAGACTATTATGATTTCAGTTCCTGAGTTCTCCAGGAGCTCAGGGGAAAGGTGCCATTTTAAACATGTCATAGTTCTGTATGACAAATACAGTGACAGCAGTAACTTGGAACACAGAAAAAGAACAACATAGCCTGGCTCAAAACCCATCCAGAGGAGATGATGCAAATACTAAATCTTAGAGGACAAGCGAATTTGGTGAAGAATTAGGAGGAAGGGAAGAGGAAGTGATGGGAAAGGTAGTCTAGGTAAAAACAACAGTGTGAAATGGGACTGAAATGAGAGAGAGCACAACGAATTCAGGGAACTGGAAGTCCTTCATACAGACGGAACATAGTGGGTGCGTGGTGGCTAGGGATGGTGGGAAATGTTGCCCAAGTTGATGTTAGAAAGGAAAGTAGGAACCAATTTATGATGGGTCTTTCTAAGGAGATGAACTTTGTCCTGAAGGCCCAAAGGGATCATCACAGCATATTAAACAGTGAATGATATGATCAAATTTAAAATTTGGAAAAAGCACTCTAATGGAATATGAAGAATTAGAGGCAAAGAGACCCTTTAGAAGGATATTCCAATAATTCAAGCAAGAAATTAGGAGGTTTTAAACCAGGACGTTAACAGGAGAGGTAGAGATATTAAGGAGGTAGGAAAGTATGTCTTGGTGACAAACTAGATATGGGCCCTGAATTAGGAAGAATCAAAATGACTCCCAGGGTTCTGGCCTTGGCAACTTGGTGAGTTGTGGTACCATTCTCTGTGATAGAAAACTGACCAGGAGTAGCTTTGGAGGGGTGGGGGATAGGATGAGGGGCTCTGTTTTAAACACTTTGTTCTGGGGTGAGACATTAAAGCTAAATAATGATTTAAAGGTCTTTAATATACAGTTGAAGCCATGGGAGTTGTTAGGGTTACCCAAGGACATAATGGAAAGTGAGAAGGGAAGTGAGAAGGGAAAGTAGAGGAGGACACTTATTGTTAAGGAGTAGGTAGAAGAGAAGCCAACAAAGGAGATTAAAAATAATCACAAGAGGGGACACCTGGGTGGCTCAGTTGGTTAAGCGGCTGCCTTCGGCTCGGGTCATGATCCCAGCGTCCAGGGATCGAGTCCCACATCGGGCTCCTTGCTTGGCGGGGAGCCTGCTTCTCCCTCTGCCTCTGTCTACCACTCTGTCTGCCTGAGCTCGCGCTTTCTCTCTCTCTAAAAAATAAATAAATAAAATATTTTAAGAAAAAAAAAATAATAATCACAAGAGGCATGGGAGTGGTCAAGAAAGCCAAAAAAGAGATTTATAGAAGGATGGCATGATCAGTCATGTTATGTGATTTGAAGAGACAATCTATAATTAGGACTGAAGGGTACTCATGCAATTTCAAACCATGGAAGTTACCAGTGACTTGGCAAATACAGTTAAAGTACAGTGATGGGGTAAAATGCAAATGGAGCTTTAAGTGGGAAGAGAGGAAGTTGAGAGAGCATCTGTGCACCACTCTTTCAAGGAGCATTTTGGGGAAATGAATATTTATTTCACATGTCATTTTCTAAATAACATAGACATTTTATTTACATTTGATTAAAAAACATTCCCTTACTAAACAGAAGAAACTACACATAATGAAATGTTTTCTTTTTGAACAAGGGTCATCATTATGAATATTCAAGCTTTAAGCAATTTTAGTAATAATCCTGAATAACATTAAGTTGCCAGGATTTTCTGGTAGATGTTTTTTTGCTCCTTTATAACTGTCAGCTCTTAGCAGCCATCAATCAATCTGCTTCTAGGAACCCTGATGTACTATTTCTAATCTGCTGTTCATTTTAGCCTAGAGCAAAACTCAGTGTTGCCAGAAGTAAATGAACTGCTTTTAGAATAACCTCTTACACTGATGTTTAAAAATACATTAATATGCTGTAACCATGAGGATAATTCAATTTTTGTTTAAGGAGTAAAATGGCATAATGTGACTAATATCTATCTCTCTAAATTTATTTTTGCCAATCTCTGCCCATACACACTCTACTCTTTACCATCTTCAACTCATTCATTCACTTCCTTCATCTATGTATTTGTTTGTTCAATAATTTTTGATATTTTATTTTTCAACGTGGTGCTAAACAAATGGCCATTGAAAAATGAATGAAACACAACTGCAGGCCTCACTAAGCCAGTGTCTTTTAAAGAAGCCCTAGTGACCAGATCATTACTGCCCAGCCTGGACAAGAGTAGAAAACTATAGTAGAATGGATAATGTCAAAATATATGCAGTTTCTAAAAAGTAACATACTCTTTCTCATCCATTAATCACACATGATTTTCTTCTGCCTGGAATTTTCCCTGACCGCTACTCTTCTGTAAACTCTTACTCAGTTTTTTCAGTTCCAAATTGATCTTCTTTCCTCTGTTAAGCATCCCTGACAGAACTCCTCTATACCTAGGAAGTAACATGTACAAGTGTTGAACCTAGATGTATTGTTTGTTTCCTTCCATAAAGATAAACAAAGATTAGTTTTTATGTCACTGTTTTAAAGTTTAGGTTTTATTATTATTCTATGTTCCAACCAACAGATCAGGAGATGAGTGCCACTGAAGAGACAGTTTGTTATACATAGTTTCCAAGGCAAGGGAGCATAGCACCCACACACCCACCATGGCTCCACCAGAAGCAGCAGGGTTGGTCAGGCAGCAGCGGTGATGAAGGGTAAATGTGGACAGGAGCCCTTATTATGAAATGGGCGAGGCAGGGTAAGCCGGTTTAGGATTGGCTAGTTTGAATAATTTCAGTGAGCTCTGGGGCATAGGGTCTGTCCCAGTTGCCTAGTGCTTGACCCTGGGGTGATAAGGGTAGGGAATTAGTGGCCCCAGTGTGAGAGTACCCTTCCCCCCATAAGAGAAGAGGTTGGTTTGCATATGAAAGAAAAACACACTTTCAAGCCTGTCCTTTACCCTTGCTAGGAACTGGTTAGCCCTGGGAGGGGCAATCACTCCAGGGTCAGCACAGCCTGGATGTCAAATCATCAGAGTAAAAAAACATGCATAATACAGTCACTGTACTGAACTTCCTCTCAAAGTAATAATAGTAGCTACTGTTGCGATCAAACACAAATCAGACATCTCTTTTACTTTGTGCTTTCCTTCCTTCCTTCTACCCTCCCTTTCCTTCCTTCCTCCTTCCCTTCCTTTCTTCTTTCTTTCTTTCTATCCCTTCTTCCCTTCTTTCTCCTTTTCTTGTTTTCTCTCTCTCCCTTCTCTCCTCTCCTATCCTCTCCTCTCATCCCTCTTTTCCTCTCTCGCCTTTCTTCCTCTCTTAATTTCAACAAATATTAATCAAGCGCATACTAAAAGCGAGACATTATTCTGTTTATTTTCTCATGTAACCTTCACAGAACCTTAGGAATTAGAAAATACTAGTCTTGTTTAGTAGATGAAACACTGGGCACAGAAAAGTCACACAGATCACAGGCAGCAGATCTGTTTCATTCCAAAGTCTATGTTTAAACATTATGCTAGGGATGCCT
>ML110986.1:0-66071 GCA_003697995.1 Taxidea taxus jeffersonii | reverse complement strand
CTGTTTCATTCCAAAGTCTATGTTTAAACATTATGCTAGGGATGCCTGGGTGGCTCAGTCAGTTAAGTGTCCAACTCTTGATTTTTGGCTCAGGTCATGATCTCAGAGTTATGAGATCAAGCCCCACATGGGGCTCCACACTGAATATGGAACTTGCTTAAGATTCCCTCTCTCCCTTTCCCTCCCCACTCCCCTACTTCCTCTGCCCCTCCAACCCCCCACATGCCCATGCACTCTTTCTCTTTGTCTCTAAATATATATATATTTAAATGTTATTTATTAAATAATATTAAATATTATATATATATATAGGCTAAAAAAATAATATATGCTATCATACCCCTAAAGTCTGACATTTTTTAATCTAAGTGTCACCCATCCACCAAACTGAGAACTGATTTGTGAGCTAGACTCAGAAAATATTAAGTACCTGGGAGACTACAGTGACACTTTATTCACTTATTCAACAAAAATTTATTGAGCATCTGGTTTCTAGACTAAGTTCCATCATTTATGAACTGTGTAACATCAGGGAAGTGACTTAATCTCTTTAAATCTTGTCTTTGCCATATATGAAGTGCAGATAACAATACTGGTCATGCTAATATATCAAGCTTTTTTATAAATCAAAGGAGATAGACAAAAATATTTTGCACTTTACCTGTATAATAAGTACATATAATTTCTAGGCCTTGACCACCCATTTCATTGCTGGCAAAAATTTAAGATCAGCATTTCAAAGTTCAATGGCTTCTGAGTAATGAACTGTACCTCTGCATTAATCAAATAAAAATTTGCTATTTTTATTTTAATTTATTATATTTTAATTCCAGTATAGTTAACATACAGTGCTATATTAGATAAAATTTAAATCTTAATTTCATTATAATGAAATTCCAAATCCTTTCTTACTTTGCAGATCAGGACTACATGTGGAAAACATAGATTATATCTAACTTTGAGTCTCCTGGAGATATTGCTAAACCATCAAGATTTGGGTTACCATGGTGAAATAAAGGAAGTTGATTTTTTTATTCACATAGTCCTCTATTAGGATACCAAACACTAAGACCTGTTTTTAGAAGTAACATGTGTGAAGCAATCAATTTCTTTTTTTAAGAAGATTGATTTATTTATTTAAGAGAGAGAGCACACATGAGTGGGGGAGGGGCAAAGGGAGAGGAAGAGAGAATCTCAAGCAGACTTCCCACTAAGTGTGGAACCTAATGCAGGGCTTGATTTCATGACCCTGAGATCATGACCTCAGCTGAAATCAAGAGTCAGATGCTCAACCAACTGAGCCGTCCAGATGCCCCTGAAGTAGTCAATTTCATTAACTGAAAATACTTAAGAAATATTTGCTTAAATTAAGACAGTCTTCTTGGTCATTGAAAGGCAAAGCAGGAAACTTCAAATTCCAACCATTATAGACTATCAAGAGTCAGATTAACCATTTCACCTAAAACAACTTAAAAACAGGACAAAATATATGAAGCAATGGTTTTTCAGACAATTATACCAGGCAGCACAAAACAGTAATTCCCTAAAGAAAGAAAAATAAATGAGGTAAGCTGAACTTATGGAACAAGAAGAGGAAATCCAGAGCCCAGAATTCTTCTTCCACTAAAGAGATGGCATTTGGAATTCAAGAAGGCCAAGGAGGCTAGAATGCACAGTACTGAGAAATGGAGAAGAGAGATCCCCCAGAGACTTCCCTCTGGAGATTTCTAAAGAGTTGCTCTTGATTAATGGCTAATGTAACCATTTGAGGAAATTACCCAAGGCCCTGGGGTGGGGAGGAAGAAAAACAAAAGAAAGAAGCAGAAAAATTTTTAAGTCTTAAAAAGTGTTGGGAATAGTTCAGGTCAACTTAAAATAGACTGTTATAAATATAAGTTGTTATATGTAAGCCGCATGGTGACCACAAAGTGAAAAGCTATAGCAGATACACAAAAGATAATGAGAAAGAAATCTAAACATATCACTAAAGAAGGTCATCAAACCACAAAGGAGGAGACCAAGAGATAAAGGAACAGAGGAACTACAAAACAACCAGAAGGCAATGAACAAAATGGCAGTAAGTACATACCTATCCATAATTACTTTAAATGTAAATGGACTAAATTCTCCAATCAAAAGATACAGTGACTGAATAGATAAGAAAGAAAAAAGATGCATCTATATGCTGCCTGTAAAAGACTCAAATCTGATATAAGGATAACAGACTGAAAGTGAAGGGATAGAAAAAGATATTCTATGCAAATGGAAACCAAAAGAAAGCTGGGGGAGCTATAATTACATCAGACAAAATAGACTTTAAAACAAAGATAATATGGAGATGAGAGAGTTCATAACCATCAGAGCTATACCACAAATATTAAAAGACCTCAGGCAGGGGAAAAAGATAATTTTGGATCTACACCAAAAAATTGAAAAGTACTGGAAATAGTAATGTATGGATGAATAAAAAATACATTTCTAATTTTAAAGATTTTTTTTTAATTTATTTGTTAGAGAGAGAGAGCAAGCACAGGCAGAGAGGCAGGGAGAGGCAGAGGGAGAAGCAGGCTCCCTGCCGAGCAAGGAGCCTGATGTGGGACTCGATCCCAGGATGCTGGGATCATGACCTGAGCCGAAGGCAGCCGCTCAACCAACTGAGCCACCCAGGCGTCCCACATTTCTAATTTTAAAAAATCTCTTTAAAAGAAAATTTACTGTTTTTTTTTTTATTTTATTCTATTTTCTCAGTGTTCCAAGATTATTTATGCACCACATCCAGTGCTCCATGCAATACATGCCTTCCTTTAAAGCAAAAATAAGAACAATGCACTATGGGATTCATAACATAAATGCAACATTTGGCAATAGCATACACAGCTGCAAGGGGGAAATGAAGATGTACTTGATAAGGTTCTTATACTATAATATTATAATTTTGCTTGAAAGAAGAATATAATGAGTTAAAATGCTAATTAAAAAGATTAAAAAGATGCATATGCATATTTAAATAATAAAAGATTAAAAAGAGGAAAATGAAACAAGAAACAAATAAGATAAATAGGAAATAAATATCAAGGTGTTAGATTTAAACCCAGCCATATCAAGAATTACATTAAGTATTAATGATCCAAATATACCAATAAAAAGGCAGTGATTTTCAGAGTTCATTAAAAAAGCAAAACTCAACTAAATGCTGTCTACAACCAACACATTTAAAATACAAGACATACTAAAAGTAAAAAGATGGAAATGATATACCATGTTAACTCTAATGAAATGAAAGTCACCTTGGTTACATTAATGTCAAACAAAATGCATTCCAAAGCAAAGGATGCCAAAAAGTCAATTCATCAAGAGAACATAACAAACCTAAGTGTTCATGTCCTTAATAATATAGCTTTAATTTACATAAAGCAAAAACATAAAACTTAAAGGAGAAATAGACAAAATTACAATTACAATTGGAGAATATAATATCTCTTTGTCAGTAATTGATAATAAGCAGTAATAGTATAAAAAATTGGACAAATGATCAAATAACTTGATCAATCAAGTAGCAATTACAGAATACTCCATATAGTAGCAGAATACAGATTCTTTTTAATCATACATGAAATATTTAAGATTAAAGCATATTCTGAGCCATAAAACAAGTCTCAATAAGTTTAAAATGATGAAATTATATAAAATATATTCTCTGATCACAACAGAATTAAAGTAGAAATTAAAAGCAACAAACAAAAATCCTGGAAATCTCCAAACATTATGAAACTAAACAACACACTTCTAAATAACCTATGGTAAGAGAGAAAAAGGAAATTAGAAAATATTTGAACTGAATTAAAATGAAAACACAACACACCTGTAATTCTTAGCTATTCTCTTTTTCTCACATTTCCTATTCAAGCCATCAAAAATTCATTAGTGAAACAACTCAATCTTCAGAATACGCCCAGAATCTGGTCACTTCTCACCACCTCTATTGTTAATTAACTACACCTCATTCAAGCTACCGGTGTATGTCTCCTAGATTAGCATAATAGCCTCCTAACTGAACTAGGCTTCTCCCTTGTCCCTAGTTTATCCTCAGTACAGTAGCTACAGTGATTTGTTAAAACCTAAAACAGTTTATGTCATTATTTTGCTCATGGAACTGTAAGAGAATCTTATTTCACTCAGAGAAGGGAAAAAAGAAAAAAAAAATCCAAGTCCTTATAAAGAGTGCTACCTGATTTGCTCCCCAATTACTTCTCTGGCTCCATCTATAACTTCCTTTGCCCATTCTATTCCAGTTACCCTGTGATCCTTGTTCTTCTCACACATACCATGCATATAACCACCTTAGCAACTAATCTCTGAATACTTCATCTACTTAAAACACTTGTTTACCCAGATATCTTCATGTTAATTCTATCATCTTCTTTATTTTTTACTCAAATTTGTCACCTTGTCCAAGAGGCCTACACTAACCACCCTAGTTAAAGTTGTAGTCTTTCAGCCCCTCTTCCTCTTAACCTGCTTTCCTCTCGCTTTCTTCAACACACTTATCAACTTCCAATGTATTCAGTGATTTGCTGATGTATGACGTTTATTGTTATCTGACTATAAGCTATCTGTTGATCTCTGACTATAAGCCAGGGGTCAGGCAGAATCTTTGTTTTTCTCACTGATGTTTCCTAAGCGTCTAGAGCTGGCCTCTTAGAATTCAAGTCACACATATTAGAATTCAATAAATATTTATGAAAGTGAACTGAACAAGGGAAGGGGTAGAATGTCAAGATACTCTCAGGGATACATGCAGATACACAAACTCTGACTAGTCCCTCTCATGGTCAAATTGAAGAAGGCCATTCCCAAAGACCTCATCAAAATCAGGTTCCTTGTGCTATCTTCTTAGTACTCAGCTATTTTCTTTCCTAAAACTTATCATTATTTGTAATTATGCATTTATTTATGAGATTTGTTACTTTAATGTCTAGATAGGTATCTCCATGGTGGCAGGAAACATGACTGTTTCCTTCACATTATATCCCCAACATGTTGTAGGCCTGTACTTGGCACATGATAGTCACACAGAAATATTTGATTAATTCATTCATTAATTTATTTAACAAATATTTATCGAGCTGCTACTGTATACCAAGCACTACTCTAATCACTGTGGACACAGATGTGAATGCAACAGTCTCCTCCCTTGTGAAGCTTGTATTCTAATGGGGAAGAGAAACAACAAAGAAGCTGGAATATGTGACATATATTACATGATGATAAGAGCAATATAGAAAAGCAAAGAAGGGTAAAGGTTACAGCGAACATCAACTGATAAATAAATGATGGAAGGAGATTGAACCTAGCCAATGAATTTCCACCAGGCCAGCTTCAGGACATGGGGGTTTCCCTCATCTAAAACCTTGGAGGTGGTTGGTAACAGGGAGGGAGGTTGTTAAGCAAGAAAAGCAGAAAAGTAGGCTAAGAGCCAAGTAGAAAGCCAATCATCTAAAATTGGGAGTCCCAAAAAACCCCCCCAAAAATGGAGAAATGCAAGTATCAGCACTCACATTATACCTGGTACATAGTATACTTGATTAAAAGATGAGGTCCAGAACCAAGATTCCAGGAAACAGATATATGAGAATAAAAGTGATTGGGGAGCAAATGAGGTTAGGCTATGTATATCAATATTATCAGTTTCCCACTGTTTTATGTGTGTATCAGAGAAACACACTGGTTTCTTTATTCACCTGTCTTTGACCTTTGAATGTTCAAGGACATCAAACCATGAGAACTAGTAAAGAATTGCATTTATAAGTGATAAACCTGTTTCATCCTTAAACAGCCATTGGCTAAACCTTTTTCTGTTGAATTAAATCCATTCCGTTAAGGGCTTTGTATGCAAACCTATATCCTTAAGAGATTAAAGATGCAATTTAGACACACATTTTAGGAGCTGAATGCACGAATCATTATTTTAGTACATATTGTCCATTAATCTGCTGTTCAATTGGGAACCCATTTGGAATGTGGCTGCTTGCTAATTAGCAGGATTCTAGTGCTGAGCTGCTTCCTGATTAAATGTCCTTTAGAATCAATAAAACATCAGGAGGGATTATGGTGATGTGGGATTAGCCCCATCTAACCAAATAAAATGAGTTGTGTTCCCTTCTTAAACTGTCATGTTGCAAGAGCTGATGAGAGGAGCAATTTCACAAACGCTGTTACAAAGTTGTTGTTTTTTGTGTTGTTTTGTTTTGTTTTACACTGAGATTTTGTTTTTTGCCATTTGCCTACCAATTAGCAGAGACATTAGTGAATGTCTGCTAGGGTAAGGCGATTTTGAGAAAGACTTGATTACGATTTCAAATCTCTACTCTGAATCACCCTTATGTAAAATGAGTTCAGGTTGTGTTGGATGGAAATTATTATCCTCATTCTTGGCCAGGAACACGTAAGTCAGAATTAGCATTTAATGTTTCTGTGTGACTTTGTAATAAATGGTAATTAAGGAGGGCAGAGAGAGAACAGGAGGCAAACTAATACCCTAAAATTGTATTGGCAAAATTAAATGCTTCAAACCCAGTTTAAAACACAGTCACACAAGCCAAATTGTGTTGGGGGAGGGGATAAATAATGAAGCTGCTCTGGAAGCTGCATAAATAGAATGCAGCAATTGACACAGCCACAAGTAGGACTTATCATACACATCTGGCCCATTATGAAGAGTGCAATTAGGTTGGAAAGGACTGGTTTGATAATCCCAGGAACAACCAGAGGATTTTAGGAGATAAAGCAAACATGAGGTGTCCGATTCAGCAATTACTTCTAAATGGGAATAGGAAAATTGGTAGATAGTGAGCAATTAGAGAAATGTTATGGATCTTCCCATCAGCTGGGTCTTGGGAACTGGACCTGGCTCTTAAGAGTTCACTAATTTCGTCTTCTCTTGCAGAAGTCCATATCCATATGGGGTCTGAATAATAATAATAATAATAATGGCATTATTATTATTATTGAGTCAACATTTATATACTGGTAACTATATTATAGGCAATATTCTAAGTGTTTTATAAATATTAACCCTTTTAACCCTTGTAAATGCTCCATGAGGTAGGCACTGCTATTTTTCAAAAGAGGAAACTAAGGCACAGAGAGGGTAAAACCAATAGGTAACTGATTAATGAATTCATCAATCAGGCTGAGTCAAAAGCAGGCTCTCTAGCTTCAGAGTCTTCACTCTCAATACACCATATAGACTCTCCTGCAAGTCCTAGGAAACTCGGAAGCTTCTAAGACACTGACTAAGCATAAGGACTTTAGGCAAACCCACTGAGTTCTATGGCTGGCTCCATTCTTGGGCTTGGTGCTGAACAGTCTGGATTTGAGGAGCTCAGTATCTTCAGTCCTCTCCTCTAAGACCCAGGAGAGGTGTGAGATACAGATACAAAAGCAAGGAGGCTCTTAAGTTCCAGGGTAAGTCACCAAAGAAGCCCAGGGTCCAGCCCAGGATGTAACCTTCCCTCACTATTTGAGCACCTCCCCTAGCCCTTCAGCCCCTTACCCTGGGGAAAGGCAGCTTGAGCCCCAGAATCATATGGACCTAGATAGAAAGCCTTGCTCTGGAATGCCCTAGCTTTGGGAAGTTGGGCAAGTAACTAATTTCTCTTAACCTTAATTTTCTCATCTGTCAAATAGAAATAAGAATCATTTTGTATGGATTTGAGGGTTTATTGCCTATGAATCAGGGAAGGGTTGTGCTTCTCACAGTTAACTGGAAGGCAAAAAGAATACAATGCAGGGCCCTTCATCAAGAAGGTGAACACAAAGAAAGATGGTCGAGTGGAATGAGCATCCCAGTGGCTGAGTTAAATGACATAAAAAAAAAAAAATAACCTCCTGACTTGAGGCTGTAAGGGATTGATTCCTGTGGCACCTTATATGCCCCAGGCATGGGACTAAATGCTTTACATACCTTATCTCATTTCATACTCCTAACAGCCCCATGAGTTATGTTTATATATCCACTTCACAGATGATGAAACTGAGATTCAGAGACCTTAAGTAAATTGTCCCAAAAGCTGGGCTTCATTGAATCTTTATTTCTGTTATGGGCTGAATTGCATCTCCCCAAATTCATACGTTGAAACCCTAACCTCCAGTAACTTACCCTATGACCTTGTTTGCAGATAAAGCCTTTAAAGAGGTGATTGAGTTAAATAAAATGAGGCTATGAGGGTGGGCCCTAATCCAGTCTGACTGGTATCCTTACAAGAAGAGGAAATTTGGGAATAGAAACACCAAAGATGGGTTAACACAGAGAAAAGACCATGTGAGGACACAGTGAGAAAGTGGTCATCTACAAGCCAGACAGAAGCCTCAGAAGAAGTCAAACCTGCTGATACCATGATCTTGGCTTTCCAAACCATAGAAAATAAATTTCTGTTGTTTAACTGCCAGTCTATGGTATTTTGGTACAATAGCCTACCTGCCCCCTCCATCTAGAATATTCTGTACTCTCTCAGCTGGAGGAGAATATTACAGGATCCTTAAGGGAATGGCTATGATAATTAAATGCCTCAGACCATGGGACTTAACCTATGGTTCTAGCAGTCTGAACAAGCTGGCATCTCAGTGCTATTCTATATTACATTTCAGCTGAGCTTGGAGAGACCTGTAGGGACTAACCAGATAAGAAAAGGAGAAGAATATCTCAGAAGGAAAAAGAGCAAGACAAAGAAGCAAGCAAAACTATTGCAGATTTGGAGAACTATGACTATTGGTTATGGCTGGAGCATTCATTTCATAAGCTGGAGAAAGGTGATGGGCTTAGGAAGTAAGCACCAAAACACTTTTGGTTTAAGCCTGTATGAAGCTCATAAAGAAACATGTCACCCATAATTAACTTAATCAAGATTACCAGGGTGTTTCTATGAAATAGCCCACCTTTTGTACGTTTGGTATGTTTAGGCTTTTGTTCCATGTTGTTTTGATATATAAGACTTACTGTATATAATGACTTATTGTATAAAATGTTATCCACTTACTGTATAAAATATTGTCCACTTAACAATCCATAATTAAAATTCCAGTGAATAAATAAAGAGGTAAAAACTTCACCAGTAGCCAAAACGAATAAGCACTCTAGTGTCAAAATCTAGAAGGAATCTAACTAACTAACTATAAGTAAATGGAATCTGGGAAAATCAGTGGGTTGGCACTCATCCTTTGCCCTGTCTACCTGTGATAAGCACAGCTGACAGAAGATCTCTCATCCTTTCACCAGACTTCTCCTTGATTTGGAGGCCCCAAGTCTTAACCCACTAAAAAATGACACAAGTACCACTTTCTGTAGCTGCATGAGTATTGTTAGCCTGTGTCCATCCCCACCCAAGGCTACATACCTATATGCTTACCCACACACTGCTTTTCTGTACCAATGCAGAAAGCACAACTTCTACGAATGACAGAGCAAAAAGTTGGCGTGGGAATGGAGGGTAGGGGCAAACCTGGCTGTGATGTCTGCATTTGATGAGACGTAATTCCTGCCAGTGAAGTCATGTGGGTTGGAGCAGAGAGAGGTAGATCCCTGGTAGTTGTATATGCAGAGTGTATTGATGATGACATACATGCTAATTTCATGTCTAATATGCAACCATCTGAGCTGGTCCCAACCAAGGGCCACCAGGTGTCAGTGAGGGTTGGCACTCACTCCGTGACTGTAGGGCTAAATGAACAGTGAAAAGGACCAAGGAAAATCTATGCAACTGATCTGTTGAGTTGTGCAGAATGTGAAGAGTTCCTCATTTGACAGCGAATAGAGAGAACTCCAAGTATGAGATCTAATTTTAAAAATACTGCAGAATATGGAGAGGCAATGAGAATCCTACAGATTCCAAATAGGAGCAAATTCTTGAAAATGATTACTCTAAAAACTAGGAAATGTTTAGAAAACCATTGATGTTCTCTGTAGGCTGTATGGAGCCATGCCCTCTACTGAAACCAACTGGAAAGTAATAAGCATAATAAACTACTAAAATGAAATTTAGAATGCACTAAAATGAACAGAAGAAACTGAAGGAACTTGGTAAAACATGGACAGTTTCAAGGAAATGGAAGATTCTATAACCCAAATTAAGTGATAATCAGGAATGTAACTATATGCGTTGATATATGTTCACTAGACTAAATGGGATCCCTTGTCTATATATACATATACTGAATCATTATGCTGTACACCAGAAACTAATATAATGTTACATATAAATTAGATCTCAATAAAAAATTATGAGACAATCAAGGAAGTTTGATCATTGCTAGATAGTTGATGATATTAAGATATTTGTATTACATTTTTAGGTCAACAAACCTTTTCTATAAAGGACCTGATAGTAATTCTTTGGGCTTTGTGGGTCTACAGCCTATTTCCACTACTCAATTGTGTCACTGTAGCTTGAAAGCAGCCACAAACAACACATAACAAATGGCTGTGGTTGTGTTCCAATAAAATATTAATTAATTGATTTATTTGAGAGAGAGCAAGCAAGCGTGATTGGTGGGGGGAGGGACAAAGGAGGAGGAAGAGAGAGAATCTTAGGCAGACTCCATGCTGAGTGTGGAGCCCAACGTGGGGCTCAATCTCACAACCCTGAGATCTTGACCTGAGCAGCAGAAACCTAGAGTTGGATGCTCAACCAACTGAACAACCCAGTCACCCTCAATAAAATACTATTTACTAAAATAAAAGAGATAACCAGGGATCAAAAAAAAGTAAAAGTGACACTAGGTAAAATCTATTAAGAATGTCAAACTTAAAAGTTTTCCACAAAATTTAGAAACAAAAAACAGAGAAAAAAATGAGAGAAGATAGTAGACATAGAAGAGTAAAAATAGAAATTGAACCTAAGAGGCCTTGGCATTGGGGAAGAAGAAACTAGAAAAATGGAACAAGAACTAACAACAAAACCTACAACTAAAAAAACTACACAGGTGGGAAAAAAGAAAAAACCCTTTGTGTACAGATCAAAAGGACTAAGTATGACAAAGCTAAATGAAGGAAAAAAATACATCCGTGTCTATCCTAACAAAAGTTTTGTGTTTAGGGGTGCCTGGGTGGCTCAGTGGGTTACAGCCTCTGCCTTCGGCTTAGGTCATGATCCCAGATCGTGGGATTGAGCCCCACATCAGGCTCTCTGCTCAGCGGGAAGCCTGTTTCCTCCTCTCTCTCTGCCTATTTGTGATCTCTGTCTGTCAAATAAATAAATAAAATCTTTAAAAAATAAAAAGTTTGTGTTTACAGAGACAAGAAAATTACTTAAGGAAGCAGACCAAAACCAAAATAAAACTAAACCAAAGCAAAGGAAGGAAAACATTAATTTAATTTTATTTTTTTAAAGATTTTTATTTCTTTATTTGACAGACAGAGATCACAAGTAGGCAGAGAAGCAAGCAGAGAGAGAGGAGGAAGCAGGCTCCCTGCTGAGCAGAGAGCCTGATGTGGGGCTCGATCCCAGAACCCTGAGATCATGACCTGAGCCAAAGGCAGAAGCTTTAACCCACTGAGGCACCCAGGGGCCCCAGAAAACATTAATTTTAAATGAACCCAAATCAGACTGACCTCAAACTTCTGCAGTAAAGAATATCAGAAGACACTGGAGCTGTGTTCATGAAAAAAAAAAAAAAAGGTAACTAAAACCAAATTATATCACATTCATGTGTAAGGCCATATAATTCAATGGTTGAACATGCAAGATTTGGAGTCAGCCAGAGTTTAAATTCTAGCTACCTCATTGATCAATATGTCCTTGGGCAACTCTTTTACACATTTCATAGGATGGTTGTCTCAATTAAATGAGATAATGCACACAAAGTACTCAGAGTGGCTTACTGAAGGCCATTTTAACTTAATAACCTAGTGGAATTTAGAATTTGAACTCAGATTTGCCTGAATCTAAAATCAGGCTCACAGACCTTGTCCTCCAGTCCTGAACTCTCTGACTCTGCATTGGGAGTTTGGCACCTGCTTCTGTGATTAGATTTATAGTGCCTGTTGTGGTAACTGGAATTCATCTCCCATTTAAATTGTCAATGGCTCTTTGAAGGTCCTAGGGTAATGCAAATAATACAAAAGAAAGAAAAAATTTAATTAGAAGGATCTCAAGGATTCCACTGATCCCATAAGTCCTATACATTTAAATCAGGCAGTGTCCAGTCTCAATACTTAATAAACTTTTCTCACAGTCTCCTCCCCCTACTATCAGCACTATTCAAGAAGGGGCAGAAGAGTTTCTGGTGCTGTTGGTCCAGATGACTTAGCCCATATTTGATAACTCCTAACAGCTCTGAAAAAACAAAGGTTATGCAATATGGAAACATCAATGGATCTAGATTTTTGCTGTCATGTTGTTGTGGCTGTTTTTCTAAGGGTCAGAAGATGCTGTAGGCCTAAACCTATCCCTCCTAAGAGGACAGAATTGTAGCAAGCATCGAAGTCAGGAGTTGCTTCCCCTGTAGCTCACTTCAAATCTGTGCTAATATCAGACCTTTGTATGATCATTGATATTTCCCAACAGCGCTGCTTTTCCAACATTCTTTCACTGTATATCCCTTCAGCAGCTGATAGAGTCATATTATCAGGCTTATGATTTCTACATACCTCCCCTTTATCTATTCTTGTGTCCAAACTAACATGAATCTCCAGAGGCCAGATTTCCATACCAACCAAAGAACTTCTCTGACTTGAGATGTCACGTATGGGAAAAGTTATATGCGGTATAAGCAAAACAATGAATCATTTTTATTTAAAGAGTAAAATCACATGACATTAAAACTCTTCTAGAAAATCCAGGGCTTCTATATCTCACAACTTGGGCTTTATATTTGCTTAACTACAGATGGGCAAGGAGGAGACAACAATTCTTATCAGTCTTGGCTAGCAACAGAAACTGCCTTTTGTTAACCTAAACAAAAAGAAATATTTTGAAAGGATATGGAGTTATACACAAAACTGGGGGGAAATAAAACTTTGGGAAGAACCAGAGCCAAAAGTTAATGAGAGATACAGAGACAGGGAATGAGAGAGAGGGAGGAAAGTAGGGAAGGATGTGTGGAGAGAGTGATAAATAGATAGAAATTAACTAGACAAGGTGAGTCACAACACTGGCCAGGGTAGGCTGTGGGATATTGATTATAGTCCATCATCCCAGAGAAGACCATATTTGTATATAAATGGAATATGGATGCCAGGCAAGCAAATACAAGTAATTTTCATGACCAACATTTTCCCAAAGTACTTGTAGACCTTCAATGACTGTCACACATAAATATATGCTTAATGCTGTTCCTGCTTGGGGATTTCACTAAATATTATCTATTTGAACTCAGAACTAATTTCTATCCTCTCTTGTGTTTTTTCCTGTATCACAATTCCTGTTCCCATTCTTGGGAAGACTACAAATAACATTTCTAACTCCCTTGACACCAAGGTTCTGGAATTGATTTAAGCTCCATCAGTGAAATGCAACTGGGTAAGATTTGAAAGACAGAAGTGGCTGGGGTGGGGGCAGGGACAATTTAAGTATTTACTTATTCTCCCAAAATAGTAGTAACCCCAGACCCTAGCAGACAACAGGTTTTGCAGTGGCCAAAATGCATTTTGTACTGCCTCGTCACCAGCCTCGTAGTCAGGGACAACTGAGACATCCGTCAAAATTTTCTGAAGTTCACTAGCCTCCCGAACTGCTGAGGCCTAATTCTGAGCCTAGCACAGAGGCCAAACTCCATGCTACTAACCCCTGCAATAATTTCATAGGCACCAAATTTCCTATATCAAAGCCCTGTTCTAGTAGAGACCCCCAAAGTAGGTTCTGTTTCCTTGATTATACCTTGCACGACACAGGTATCAAAAAGCTCCTTCAATACCACATATCAATATAAACATTGACCTTATTGCACATTCTCTCAGAGCTTTCTACATGGAGCACCAATTGTATGTTTACTTTTCTTGCACAGAAGGCAGAATTTTGTTGAGCTGTTGAACAAAGCTTCCTCTGATTTGTCACATGATTTGCCCACAGGTGAGTTCAGTGGTTTTGTTCCTCGAGAGACATCCCAGTTCTCAGAGCTACTGTTGACTCTGCTGCTTTGCTCCAGTGGTTTTCTGGTTGGGTTTCATCTTAGTGCTCTCAGAAATGTAAATGGCTCAGCAGTGCAGAAAAAATAAGAGTCAGGATTACCTTACTGGCTATTCTTTTAGGCCAGGGGGATCATAAAAGGCATAATTCTCCAAGTTGTATTATATCATGAAACATTCTCTAGTGAGAGCCCTTTCACATGAATGCAGATCTTAGAGAAGAAGTGGGCATGATTTATTAGAACTTCAGTTGCACAGTCCCTAGATCTAGGAATGGCACAGCTAGGTAATTACCCCACTGGCATCTCACAAAAATATAAAATTAAAATAAAATAAATGTTTAGTGTAGCATTTTTTGGTAAATGCCTCTAAAAAGGGAAGTAAAAAAATTTTTTAAGTCAAAAATAAGAATGGAAACAATAAGAAATCCTTCAGGGACAATTTAATTAAATTACGGTATATCCAACTGATAAAGTTATGCAGCTGTAAAATAACATGGCTGGCCTTGATACAAGAAGATTTCCAAGACATATTATTAAGTGAAATTATAAAGATTAATTTGGGCAAAATATTTAGCAATTAGCAAGTTTTAACTGTGACAGGTGAAAAAATATGCATTGATATTAATCTGCTGTTGCAATTTCTCTATTTCCTACATTCATCAACCATTTAGTGATTACCTTTTGGATCAAAACACAAGGTGCCAAAAGTTTGAGGGGAGGGGTGGTCTCTCAGTTTGCCTTCCAGCAGAACAATAACCTTACTGGGTGTTTCAAACAGGGAACTTACAACAGAGAATTGGGGGACAGGTTGCACAAGCATTAGATAGATTAAACAAGCAAAAAGAGGATGGTGTGTGTATTCATTTCCTTAGGGCCATCATAATAACAAAGTTCCACAAACTGGATGGCTTAAAGTAAAGAAATCTATTCTCTCACAGTTCTGGAGACCAGAAGCCTGGCCTGATACCAAGCTGTCAGCAGGCCATGCTCATTCTGAAGTTTCTAAGAAAGAGTTCTTCCTTACCTCTTCCAGCTTCTGGTGGCTCCAGGCATTTCTTGCCTTATGGTTGCTTAATTCCACTGTCTGCCTCCACTTTCACATGGCCTTCTTCCCTCTCTCTTTTGTGTCTCTGTATCTCCTTTTTCATATAAATCCACCACTGTTCATTGGATTTAGGGCTCTCCCAAACCCAGAATGACATCATCTTAACTTGATTACATATAAAAAGATCCTGCTTCCAAATATGGTCACATGAACAGGTACTAGTGGTAGCTGTGTTCGAAGACACAATTCAACCCATGACAGTTGAAGTAACCCAGAACTTAGGAGTTGTGGAAACCAGCTCTCACCCTCAGTGCTGAGGGAACATAGTGAAAGGTGTATTGTTAGCAGAATCTTGGTAAATGCTACTACATCGCTGATTCTAGGATCTCCAAGAATAGGCCAAGCAGCTAGAGAAAGAATTTTGAAGGAGGTGTCACACAGCTGGTTACACCATGTAGTTTGAAACTCAGTGTTTCACAAATAGGGCTGGTGCTTAGATTTCTGACAGAACACCATGTGGTCAATGCTGGGCCTACTGAATGGGATGTCCTGTTGCTATTCATCTAGATTTTGAATTTTCATATATGACTTGTGCTCAGAATGTTGAAAAACACATCAGGAGTCTCCTTCAGACCCAAGAGTGAGGTCCAGGAAGCTTCTCTGACAGCTCAAATCTTAGCAACAGCAGTAGCTCTCCCTTGATGCTGGACAGATACTAACAAACTCCAAAAACAAGAAGAGAATACTTCTACTCTACTCTCCCCAGTCTAATCTCCCTCCAAGCATCTCCCATTGCTGGAATTCAGCCTGAAGCCAGTGGGACAGGGAAATGTAGTTGTAGATCCCCATCCCAGCCTATGGAAAAGAGATAGAAGGGATGTGCTAGAAGATAATAGGGTAATAGCAAGTGAGGGTCCATTTTTCATGATGTCATCTATAACTTCAGAGAACTCTGTTTTGTTGAAAAGACAAAACAAAGACATCCAAAGGTGATCAAAACACAAGGTGTTTAAACCGAATACTTTCTCTTTCTCTCTCTAGTATAAATCCAGGTCACTTGATGCATTTGTTTTCTAGAGTGGCTTACACAACCAATGTTTATTTTCTCAGAGTTCTGGAGACTAAAAGTTCAAAGTCCCAGTGTCAGCAAGTTTGAAAGAGTAGTGAAAAGAAAGACCATCTGTACCCAAGTGTTCATAGCAGAAATGCCACAGTCACCAAACTGTGGAAAGAACCCAAGGTGCCCTTCAACAGACGAATGGATAAAGAAGATATGGTCCATATATACAATGGAGTATTATGCCTCCATCAAAAAGGATGAATACCCAACTTGGGTATCAACATGGATGGCACTGGAGGAGATTATGTTGAGTGAAAAAAGTCAAGCAGAGAGAGTCAATTATCATATGGTTTCACTTACTTGTGGAGCATAAGGAAAAAACATGGAGAACATTAGGAGAAGGAGAAGAAAAGTGAGTTGGGAGAAATCGGAGGGGGAGACGAACCATGAGAGACAGTGGATTCTGAGAAATAAACTGAGGGTTTTGGAGGGGTGGTGAGTAGGGAGTTAGGTAAGCCTGGTGCTGGGTATTAAGGAGGGCACGTTTAGCATGGAACACTGGGTGTGGTGCATAAACAATGAATCTTGTAACACTGAAAAAATAAAATTAAATTTTAAAAAGAGAGAGAGAGAGAAAGAAAGAAAGAGGCCTTTCTCCCCTTGGTTTGCAGATGGCCTCTTTCTCACTGTGTCCTCACATGGTCTTTTCTCAATGCAGGCACATCCCTGGTGTCTCTTTGTGTGTCCAAATTTTTGGTCTTATAAGAACACCGGTCAGACAGGTGTCTTCATTTTAATGACTTCAGATGAACTGAATCACCTCTTTAAACAGCCTGTCTCCAAATACAGTCACATTCTGAGGTACTAAGGGTGAGGACCTCAACATGTATTTGGGGGGGCAGAATTCAACCCATAATGGATGACATAGAAAAATGTACAAAAAGATGAGCCAAAGTGTCACCTTTGCAACTAAATAACCATCTTATATTGGAACACTTATTTTACTTCTCTGATTTTTCTCATCTTTAAAATGAACCCAAAATAGGAAATTTTAAAAAAACCTGCTCTATTGCTCTGATAGGTGGTTACAAGTATGAAAAAGTTTTTTAGGCAATATTGCACTCCACAGAGCAACAGGACTTTGGTGATAATTCTATTGCACTGTTGTTGTGATAGCCCATAGCTTATTGAGAAATTTAATGCCTTGATCTCTTCTCATTTCTGTATTGCTGGAGCTATGATGATTAAGTGCTCCTAGGCACTGAGGGAGGTGCATTTCACTTGCCTGTTTTCTTGAAAGAAAATACATTATAAGAAACTAAAGGAGCTACTCCTTTTGGGTGTGAAGAATTGTGATTTTTTTCATTCCTGAAGCCTCTTTTCATTCAAAGATTCTATAATAACCTATTAAAATGACTCCTTTTTATATATACTGCCTTATATCACAAATTTATCTCATTGGGACCCCCAAGAATCCTATGAGATCTTTTTGAATGTATACATGATAATCACATAAATACTTAATATCTGTGACTTGGGCTAAGGTCTCAAATGCACTAGTTTACAGAAGACCAAACCTCTTAGCAAGATCAACTAGAAGACTAGATAAAATACAAAACAACATCTTTTTGAAAGCTATTATTCAGAATTCAAACCGAATACCAGAAAGAAAAGAGGAAAAACCCTCTGGAAGAAGTTAACACTATATAAAATCTTGAGACTTATTTATACAAAATGTCCAGCATTCAATTACAAATAATCAGGAATGATACAAGACAGGACATAGATTTTCAAATAACTGTAATTAATATGTTTAAGAGAATGGATAAGATGGAGAATTTCAGAAAGTCACTTGAATTTATAAAGAATATCTAGAACCAAAAAACATAAAAATTAAATTTTAAAAACTCACTAGATGAGTTGAACAGAAGGTTGAGTGTAGCTGAAGAGAGGATTAGTGAACTGAAATACAGTTCAATAGGAAATATCCAGATTGAAGCATGAAGGAACAATGAGGATAGAACATACCAAAAAAATATATGAGACATATAGGAAATGGCAAGAATATTCAGTATACATCTAAAGAAAGATAGGAGGAAGAGAATAGACCTAAAGCAGTATTTGAAGCAATTATGATGAAGAAATTTCCAAAAGTGATAAAAGACCTCAAGCCATGGATCCAAGAAGTGTTATGAACTCCAATGGAGACAAATACAAAAGAGCTTAGACCCCTCCAGATATGCTATGGTCTGAGGTCTAAAATAGTATTTCACGAAAATGAAGTATGGCTCCAACTTTCAATCTCTTCACTGTAGAGCCTGTGAGTGAGGAAGAGGAAGAAAAAGCAGGAAGTACAGAGCAGGGTTATAGCAAGGCTGCTAATGGAGGGAGATTGGAAGGAATAATCATAATTTCAGAGTCATTGATCCCTCAAACATCTCTTGAAGACCTATCACTCAAGACAACACAGAAAAATGACTAAGAGTTTAACCTCCCTTTTATTAAGGAAAAAAAATATCCATAGTAATTCCTACTAGAACTGTTTCTCTTGACAGGACAGAAAAGCTAACTCAGTTGGTTTAGACAATAAAGAGTTTTGGTTTATGTAAATAAAAAGTCTGGTGGCAGCAAGAGCCATAGGCTGGTTTGATGTAGTTATTAAAAATGTCAAAATCTGGGATCTGGTTTCTTTCTGGCTCTCTGCTCTGCTGTATATGGTGTTGGCATCAACTTTGGGCTCTACATGGTAGTACCTCAACTTCTCCAGACACTTTAATAACAAAATAGCTACGGTAGCCAAGGTCATCATATCTTCATGGCACTCTCTTTTGGCCAGTCCTGCCCAGAAGGAGAGAATTTTATGAGTTGAGAAACTGTAGCAAATGTCTCCTCTCATCTCAGAGGCTTAGACTGAGTCTTTTTTTTTTTTTAAGATTTTATTTATTTATTTGACAGACAGAGATCACAAGCAGGTAGATAAGCAGGCAGAGAGAGAGGAAGAAGCAGGCTCCTTGCTGAGCAGAGAGCCCAATGTGGAGCTCGATCCCAAGACCCTGGTATCATGACCTGAGCCGAAGGCAGAGGCTTCAACCCACTGAGCCACACAGGCGCCCCTAGACTGAGTCTTATATCCACCCTAGCATCAAGACTGTGATTAGGACACCATGATGGTCTTCAACTAATCAGAGACCAATCTCAGAGTTGGAACTCGGTGTCATTCTTACCAAACCACAGCACTAGAATGGGGAGAGGGGGACACAAAGTAAAATATAGTTGCTATCACTAGAAGGGGGTAATGAAGAGGACAATCACCAGAGAAGAAATGAATGATGGAAGAAAAAGAAAATCAATTCCAGTCACATGCATGGCCCATGAGTCCCTTCAGTTCTGTGAATACTTATACTTCTCTTCCCCTTTCATCCCACTTCGGCTAAGCTCTCCTCTCAGCTATTGCCTGAATGTACCAAACACTTCTCCCTCTCTTGGCCCTTTGCCTTTATGATAGCTTTTCCCTGAAATGCTCTTTCTGCAAACATTTGCATGCCTTTCTCCCATGTTTTTCGGGCTCTATTTGAATGTCACTTAGAGCGGCTTTTGGTGAATTCCCTCCCTAAAATAGCAACTGCCACTGGGACACCTGGACGGCTCAGTCGGCTAAGCAGCTGCCTTCAGCTCAGGTCATCATCCCAGGGTCCTGGGATGGAGTCCCACATCGGGATCCTTGCTCAGCGGGAAACCTGCTTCTCCCTCTGCCTTTGCCTGCCACTCTGCCTGCTTGTGCTCTGTCTCACTCTCTGACAAATAAATTAAAAATATATAAAATAAAATAGCAACTGCCAAGGCTTTCTACCCCTAATTGGCTTTAGCTGTGTGTCTAGCCCTTATCACTACTTGCCATTATTTTACATATCTCTCTTTTGCCCTCATCACTGGAATGCACACACTCCATAGGAAGATTCTGTCTTCTTCGTTGTTGTATCATTTAATTAGTTAAATTAGTTAGCATTTAATGAATGTTTGTTGAGTGAGTGAATGAATTGGAATCTAGACCTAACCCTACCTCTGTTGTCTTAAGCAAGGAACCGAACCTGGTGTTGCCTCAGTCCCCTCATTTGTAAAATGGAGGTAATTTCTACCTCACAGGGTTATTCTTTAGATTGAGTAAGACAACCTGTAAGAAATGTCTGGCATATATAGATATTTAACATATATTTGTTTCCTTCTCATAAAAGTTTCATTCCCTAGGTCCAATGAGGCCAGAAGCCTTTATTCAAATCTGTTTTCTCCCGTGGCTTCACTTTAGAATTACCTAGGGAATTCTTTAGAAGTCCTGAGCTGGGTTCTCACCCCTCGAGATTCTGATTTAATTGTTCTGGTGAGCCGCCTAGGCACTGGTAATTTTTAAAGCTCCCCAGGTGGGAGCACATTAGCAGCCAGCACTGAAGACCACTGATTTCAAGTCATTAGTGGGGAGGGGGGGATGGGAGGGCTCGCTGTGTGACTGTGTCAGAATCCACTGGAAGCCCTGTAAAACCTGGCCCTTCCCACACCTGGAAATCTCTAGAAGCCAGCTTGGCTTATTTCCTCCAGTACAAATCATCAACTGGCAGACTAGACAGATGGTTATTATTTATCCTTCCTGCTGTGTTAGAAAGAAAAAAAAAATTAGCTCTGCCTCGGGTTTCTCAAACCATTTTTACATGTGCAAACCATTACGTTTTTATATGCTCCTAAGTATTAGAAGGGAGACAAGGAAGCTTAAGCGAGATCAGGAAGACCAACATGTATTTTTTCCTAATGTAACTTCGAGTGCAGACCCCAGAGAGAAATTGGCCTGGGACAAAGACCAGGTTCTAGATCTTAGGTTAAAAGGGATACTATATAGTAACAGTGCCCAGAAAACTGCCTGGCACATGATAATTAATGTTAAGTCCTCTCTTCTGGGGAAGCTAGATTTGTTTAAGATCCTATAATAACGATAGCACAGTTGCAGATAATCCATTACACAGAGCACCTTCCCTATGTTAAGTATTTTTAGTTGGTAACTTTTTTCTTTTTTTTTTTTTTAATCTCCACAATCTTCCTGCAAACTGCTGGCTCACTTTTCACAACTGACAAAAATTAGAAAAAAGTTGCAGCTGGTAAAAGGGAGAATCAGGATTAGCATTCAGGTCTGACACCAAGTTTATCTTATATGCTCTATACTGCTTCTAGAATGCTCTTAACTCTCAATTTTGGTAATTCAGAGTAATTAGAACCTTTCTTCACCGGCAGCAACCAGAAGGCTTTTTTCTCACACACAGGGTGAGAAGAGCAGGGCGCAGGGCCACTTGATGATGTGTTCCCATAACAAATTTTGCAGCAATTAAAACAGATCTGCCTTAGCTGGCTATCAGGATTCTCATGAAGCATCTATTAAGTTTTACTCTATCTAGCATCTGGGTTAGGGATGGGCAGAAAAGAAATGCAGAGAAAAAATTCTCCTCCTGTCAGGTCTGAAAAGGAACTAGGAGAAATACAACTATCTATTCAGCAGCTTTAATTTCTAAACTTCCTATCAGGGCACATGGTCACTCATTTCATCTACAAACATGGACCGAGTACTTCTTTTAATGCTGGGTGCTGGAGCTCTGGACATTCTGAAGTCACATTGCCTTCATCAAGAGACTGAGGGTGGGGATTGATAATGATTCACAGGTGCAATATCAAAGGGGCGACAAAAGCCTTTTTAATCTGATATGTAAATTAGTTTACATGAACATCCTTACACAGATGACACTTTTAGTTCACATTTACTGAGCACTTGCTATTTCCAGGTGTTTGCTTTACAGCTTCTAGCCCATTTTCTCATAAAGCCACCTTTTGCAGAAGTGAAGACGGAGACACAAAGAGGACAAGTAACTTGCCCAAGGGTACACAGTTCATAGAGAAAGGAGGCAGGACTGACTCAATCCTAGGACATCTGGAGAGCCTCCACTCTCCACCATAATGCTACACTGCCACTCTCCACCTTTTGAAAAAAAGGAAAAACCTTAGTGATTGAACCATCTTTACCGAAAGCAGTGGGAAACCATATGCATTTGTTAACGGCATACTTGAATTATGCACCAAATACGGAAACCAAACCTCCCAGAAATCTGTATGGTGTGGTCATTGCTTGGATTTGTAAAACAAATGAGTAAGTCACCAAAGGTGCTAATAACAAATGAATGATACCCACCATAAGCCTGAGAAGATTGAGCAGGGGATCTGCATGTCTTTTCCTGGATCCTAAGGAAATTTCAATTCATAAGATAGCAGCCTGAGCAAGTAGTACCTGGATGGTAGAATCCTCCAGGTTAGGGATAATGTTCAAACCTCTTCCTGTACAGCACCTCTGAACATGAACAGGAGTAAGGAAGGGGGAAGACAAAGCTTTTAGCTGATCCTTCAGGCACACACCTGTGTGGAGTGAGAGGCAGAAGTTCCTGCTTTGGGGAAAGAAGTTGAGCTGTAGAAAGAGGCCCCTTGCTCCTGCTCACCAAACTGTAGAAGCCCTCCTGATTCAAGGCGGTGCTATAGACTGTTGTCTCTGCTTATCTGGAACAATCTGCCACACAGGAGGCATTGCCAGCATCACTTGGACCTGGAAACTCCTATTCATCCCTCAGGGGCCCCCCGCTTAAGTGTCACTCCTCCAGCAAGCCTTCTCTGATCCTCCCTGACTCCTGCCCCATCTCAAAATAAGTGTAAATATTTTCACCTTTTCCTTGGTTGTGTTTATGGTAGTTTGTAACCCAATAATAATTTTGAGTAGCCATTTAGCATCGACTTGCCCTCTGTGAGCTCCAGGAAGACAGGCACCAGACCGCCAATCTACCAATGTATCCCTATCACCTAACACAATGTCCACCACCTAACAGAGCCTCCACATTCTCTGGGCCTGGGTGCATACGTGTAGATGCTAACATAAAGAGAACAAACTAAACCCTTCCATTTTTTTCTTGCTTGTCCAGGAAAGAACTTAAAGAAAACCTCTGGCAACGCAGGCTGAAGTCCCGGAGATGCCTCCAGGCAAAACAAAACATATGGTATGCACCTGGGTCTACAGAGCTGGAGGAGGGGCTTGGCCCATTGTTTACCTTCTGTTCTCTGGGGCTGGGTGGGTTTTTGGTCCCTTCTGGGTTTTTGATTTCCACTCAGCACCTTGATGTCAGGCTCTCTTTGACTTTGAGACTCTGCTCCAACAGAGAAGGGAGGCAGAACTCTGAGAGTCTGTGGGTTGGTTCCTGTCCTCACTGATATGCATGCAGAAGTCACACGGTGATGGGCCTGCCGTCTGCCCCAAGAAACTGGACTTGGAGCTTGTATACAGGTGTCCTTCCAAAGCCCGTGAGCAATCTACCAACTGCCATCAAAATAAAAGATGGTTATGAGACCTATTTTAACATCGTAAGCCCAGCTTCCAGAAACTGAGGGTGACCTTTTCCCCAGACATCACATTTTAAAATGTAATGGGCTCTTTGATTAAAAAAAAAAAAAAAAAAAAATCTGGCAAGCAGTTAAAATCCGTTTTAATATTCCCAGCACTTAGCCAAAAGAAGATGCAGACGGAATTGAAAAACAGCCTGAGTTTTTCTGTTGTTGTTGTTTTTTAAATGCCCGGATTAGAACATAATTCATCTTAAAATGACGGGAGGCCTCTTCACGCACTTCACACTTTGAAATATTTTAGAAAATAGTATCCATTTTGGCAAGCCTCTTGCCACGCAAGAAACAACAGCAAATGCTTTTCTCCTTGAGTGTTAAGTCTGTTGTGAATAAGATTATAAAAAATATACTTTGCTCTTTTATTTTGCCTCTTGTTTGAGGATTTTACTGCATCTCTGCAATAATTGATTCTTCTCACATTCCTCTATGAGTAGCATTCATTGCCCCACTTTTAGAGAGTGAAATTGAAGCAGAAGTTTGGTAAAGCACATTTCCTCTTTTCCCAGAGAAAATCATTTATTCATTCCCTTATTCATTCAGTAAACATGTCTTTAGAACCAACGATGTGCCGGCCACTAACCAGACCTGGAAGGTCCACGGATGCCTACCTCACAGGCCCCGTCTCTAGATCTCTGGTAGAGGAGACAGATATTCTAACTTTAGGTCACAATATCCTCTAATACATGCTGTGATGGACAAAGGGGTCTACAAGGAATCACCCCTCACACCGCCTGGGGCTTTGGGGAAGACTCCCCACAAGAGATGAAATATGAATTGGGTCTTAAAGGATAAGTAGAAGCCCAACCAATGAAGACATGAGTGGTAAGAAGGGCTCTCATGACAGAGGGAACAGCATGTATAAAACATAAAGGCATCATATAGCTTCATCATTTTTTTTTCCCGGAAAAAGATGAGAGAAAAAGATGTATACACATGACTAAAAGAAGAGAAGCAATAATGATAACTTGAATGGTCTTATGTGCCAAGTAAGGAATTGGGACTTTGTCCTGATACAGTGGGACCAAAAGAGTGGAGGGCGTGTTACTTACTTACTTACTTACTTACTACTTACCTATTTAGTTAAGCCTAATTCAGATCCATACAACCATCCCCCCACCACCTGTAGTGGTCAAAGAGAATGTTGAACTGTCTGAAAGGATACAAAAATTTATTTAAAAACAGTTTCTCAAATCCAAGGACCTCTCTGAATTCTCTAAAGTCATCCACCAAAATCTATGCCGATGTGCATTTAGCTGGGTAGATTAAGTATTCTTCAGATTTCTAAATGGTCCAAAGCTCTAAAAAGTATAATAATCCTGTTTATTTGCTTTGTGAAAACCTTCAGCTCTTTCTTAAATTTGATTTTATCAAAGTAGAATTCTTTTCTATTAATTTCTTAACAATTTGCTGGTTGCTGGTCATCTATATGGTTATAATTTCATACAGCATTCTATTCTTTCAAACAAAACAGTCCTTCCCATTCCCCACAGCAGCTTAATGAGTGTTTGTTAACAAACTCAAAACTTGGGGTCTTACTGCAATTTCCATTCTTTAGGGCTGTGGGATTTTCACAACTTTTATGTGAGAAGTTTGAGACAAAGGTACAAAATGAGAAATTCAGATATTTGAAAATTGGGGAAAGCACATATTTACAGAAGTTAGAGACATAAGTCTATGGCAAATTAAGGTTATTTCATTGAGGTGAACAGAACCAACTCTACCAATTTAATACTACCTAAGGACAGACCCGTAACAATGAACTAAGATCAAGAACTTGGACAACATTATGAATTCCTGTCACTTTTCTCTTCTCTCTGCTGTCAGCTTTATAACCTCTATCTACCTATCTTTCCATCTGTCTGTCTGTCTGCCTCAGCAGACCATCTTTTTCTCATTTCCAATACACAGAGGAAAACCAGCTAGAGTTCCTACATCTCACAGAGAATGGCTTCTGTTTTTCTATTTTTCTGTCATTATCTCTCATAAATATTCTAGAACCACTGGACAGTATGTTTATTGGCCCATTTTTCATTCAATGCCCAGGCCTGCACCATGTACTTATACACCTGGCGATTCTCTCCATAGCCATGGCGATAGGGAGGATGGGAAATTCCTGGAGCAGTGGGGTTGGGCAGATCAAACAGGTGATGCCACTGTCTCTCTTCATAGTAGATGATAGGATGTCTTACATGGTGCAGTGGGGACTCATCTGTCAATTTGTTCTAAAAGCATCTCTATTTTGTGCTGGACACAGAGTTAGAATACCAAAATGAGCTGGATGTAACCTCTATACCCTCCTTCTAGTTTTGTGTCTACCATTGACTGTGTAATCTTGGTAAATCACTTCCACTCCCTGGGCTGCAGCTTCCTCTGTTAAATGAGTAGGATTTCCAGGCCACAGAGGAGCTTTATGGTTTGTTAGAATGAACTCAGGAGCCTAAGATAATATCAATATTGTTTCAATCACCTTTTGTCAAGAATCTCACAATCATGATGCATTTCCCCATCAAGAAATTATAAGCATTGCCTGAAGCCTATCCCTTGTGTATCCCACTAGTATAAAACAGTAGAATATCATGAAAAGGCTCAGTTACAAAAACCTTTGTTTTGTGTAAATCAGAAATGTAAACTGAATAAAGTCATGATTCCACCCTTCCCTTTAAAAAAATAGTGTTTATATATAGCAAGAATTGGCAGATATGGACCTATGGCACTGAGGATTTGAAACACATCCTCTAGCTTTACAAAGCCAGACCTTACAATAAATATTGCTAGCTGTGTGGCCTCATCTTTGGCCAAGAGACTGGAGGAGCGTTGTGTGGTGTATGTATTGCCAGTGAGATGTTTGCATTGTTTTGGTGGAAAATTCCAGAAGAAGAACCACAACCAGAAAACCTTCCTGCTGAGATTTCAGGCCCCAAAGATGCCCCGAATGCTCTGAAGCTCAGGCCAGCTCACAGCCTTTTGTGAGTCCAACGATGGAGAATGAGGTTGAAGAATACGAGACATGATGGACGAGTGCAAGAAGCTGGAAAATGCCCTCCACCTGTGTGATTTGAGTAATACAGGTAAAGTGAGAAGCTTAGAGCTGATATGACTTTCCATGTGTGTTCTAGTCTGGAAGTGGATACCTCCTTTTCTTTCACTTCTTAACAAATACAGTTTGTACATAAGTCATGTGCACTGGCACTAGGAGCACAATTGGGAAATATAGAGATGAATCAGAGTAAGACCTGAATCCCCCACCAAGTTACTCACAGTCTCTTTGTGTCTTTGACCTTCCTCCATTCAGCTCCTGGAGTGTAACCTACAATCCAGTCTTGCAACTCCCAACTGAAATCTTCAGCGTGCCCACTGACTGGCTGAACTCCAAACTCCTTAGCAAGGCAAAAGCTAGTTCTGTCCACCTAACCAGTCTCTTTTTCTTCAGTGAGTATTCTCTCAGTATATCCTACCCTATCATAATGGATAACTTGCCTTCCTCAAACATACCATGCTTTCTCCTGTGGCTGCTCCTTTTCTCACCCTATGCCCTCCATCTGAATTGTCTACCTCTCCTCTTCCTACCCCACCCCCGCCAACTCCCTATCTTGTCCACCTGGCTAGCTCATGCCTAAACATGTTTCAGGTTAGAACTCAGGCTCTACTCCTCTGAGACTCCCAAAATTTCCCCAGACAGATCTAGGCTAACCTTTGTCTGGCCTCCTAGAGTTCTTTAACAACTATTACCATATTTGATAATTTTTTTTTCATTTGGAGACTTACTACAATCTCACCTTTACTACAATATTCCTTTTTCCACCCTTGCACCTTGCACAATTCTGTTCAACTTTTTCTTTTTGAGGGAACAAAGAAAGGAATGAATGTAAACACATAAATAAATCCAAGATGGAAGGTAATAAATACACACTACAGTGTGCAATGTGGGCATTCAGAGAAAGGAGTATTCCTTCTTAGTGAGGCGATCAGGGAAGGTTATCTCAGTGTAAAATTAACCTTAAGGATAAAGTGCAGTTTATATATAAAGGAATGAAATAGACCTTTTTGGCAAAGGTGTGCATTAGCCAAAAAAATTGTTATGTGTGAAGCTCGGTGCAAGAAGTTTTGATTGGAAATAATATAAGGGCTACTAAGAAGAATGTTAAATGATAAGGGTAGAAATGTAAGACTCCAGATCTAGGAAGATCTTAGATGCCAGGTAAAGGAATTTGAATTTGGTTCCAAAAGAGTGAGTAGCACTGAGTGTTTCTAAGCAGGGAAGTGGTATGATGAAGTTGTAATTCAGAAAGATCCTTGAGGGCTATGTGCAGATTGAAAGAGAAAGAGAAAGTAGGGAAAGGAGTAAGGATTTGCAATGTCCAAGTGAAGATGAAGTCCAGAACAAGGTCAGAAACCTGAGGGAGAGGGAGCAGGTACAAAAGCACATGGACTGAAATGGTGGTACTTAATTATATTCTGTAGTTTTGGTGAGTTAGTGTGTTACATGTGGAGCCTTAAAACATGGAATCCACAGAAGTGGAGACTAGACTGGTGGTTGCTGGGAAAAATGGGAGATGTTGGTCAAAAGTTGGTCTTTCAGTTAGAAAATGGAGGAGTTCCAAGAATTTAACATACAGCATGATGACTCTAGCTAACGGTGCTGTATTGTATACTTGAAAGTTGCTATGACAGTAGAGTTTTAATGTTCTCACCACCATAACAAAACCACAATAAAATGGTAATCACATGTGATAAAAGATATGTTAACTAACCTTATTGTGTTAAACATTTCCCAATATATACATGTATCAAATCATCACGTTGTACACCTTAAACTTATAAAATGGTATATGTCAATTATATCTCAACAAAAAAATAGAGGATACATTAGCACTCTCTAGAAGTAATCACATAACAGTAGCAATGCATTTTCTGTTTCATTTTGTTTTGAATTTCCAAAACACTTAGCTCTAGACCACATAAAGTATAACTACCATACAATACCTCAGGACTTCTAATAATCACTTTACCAAAGAGAGGAGATGAAAATTTTAAATGAAAAATTCATCTAGCTTATTAAACTTACTAAACATGAACTTAAAAGTGTTTAAACTTATTAAACACAGAGCCCAGCACTGTGCTAGAGGCTGGACCAGAAGGGAAAACAAAAGAATGAGACATGATCTCTGGCCTCAAGGACATTTTAGGTAAGACACCAAAGGGGTGCCTGGGTTGGTTATATGTCCACCTTCAGCTCAGGTCATGATCCCAGGGTCCTGGGATCAAGCCCCACATCAGAATCTCTGTTCTTTGGGGAGCCTGCTTCTCCCTCTCACTCTACCTACCACTCCCCCCGCTTGTGCTCTAGCTCTGTCAAATAAATAAAAAATCTTAAAAAAAAAAAAAAAAAGGTCAAAGACCTCTTAGGTAAGACGTAAGACACCAAGATAGACAGTAGTTAAATGCTGAAAAACAAACACTCTCAAGAGCAACATATAGCAAAGTATTATAACTGAAGACACAAATATAAGTTGAGTTTTCCGAGAAGGTTCCATGGAGAGAGAGCTTGAGTGAGCCTTCAGGAGAGGCTGGGGTTGACTTTGGATAGCTAGAGAAGGCATTCTGAGTTGAAACCATCTCCTGCAAAGCTTAGAAGGTTTGTATTAGATTAGATAGTAAAGTTGAGACCCTACTGTGACTCTCAAGTGCTAGGCTGAGGCTTAATCCTCTACCCAATGTTCACCAAAGGTTGGACCAGAAGAGAGCACCATAAAAGAAGAGATGGATAATTTAGGGAAGATACTGGAGAAAAGGAAATCAAAAGGTTACTGAAATAATCATGAAGATGGAGTAACTGGGTGATGGACATTAGGGAAGGCACCTGATATGATGAGCACTCAGTGTTATATGCACCTGATGAATTACTGAACTCTACCTCTGAAATGAGTGATGTTCTATATATTGGCTAATGGAATTTAAATTAAAAAATAAATCACGGGTCTGGGTATTTATACCATAGAGTGGTGATGGGGTTACAAACAAACAAAAAAAAAAAATCAGGTGGAAAGGGAAGACATTTCTAAAGAAACAAGTGCTGAGTGGCAGTGATGGATGATGGATCATAAACTTAGTTGCTAAGAGACTCCCCAAAGACTGGGACCTTTCTCATACTTCTGAACTGTTCTAAGGAAAAATAGAGTTTTGTTGACTTTGGAGGCAGATTCCGGCAGATTTGAAATGCCTCTCTCATGGCCTCTTCACTATTTATGCTTGTTTTCTCTGTTTCTATGAAATTCATTGGCTCCTCATCAGCCAGGGAATGTGTCAGCCTGATCTATAACTATCTTTAATGAGGAAAGAGGATTAACTGAGGTCATTTAGTTGGTTTATTAATCACAGTATTTAGCTGACCACCAAAGCCTCATTCGAGACACTGAGCAGATGATACCTTCTTTGCCTATTGATGAATCAGTGTTCTTTATTATGTGCAAGGAAATATGTAGGCCAGAGTGTTCTTCATTCAGGGTGAAGACAGACCATCCATCATCAAATTAGTGTTTCTGGGAACCTACTCTGTGCTTATGTTCTAACAGGGGTTGTCAAGAAAATATCCTTGAGGAGAAAGAATAAGAAATGACTGTGAGTAACTGGTCATGTTTTCTAAAGAAAGAAGGGGGTTGGGATAAATGTTTGGGTGAATGGTAGATTTGGAATTTTCCCAATGAACTGAAGGCTAGATAGAAAACGTTTTCCAGTTCAAGGAGGCCAAATGCAATGAGAGCCCTCAAGGACGTTTTTGCATGAGTCTGGCCTTTGCACACAGTGAATCACTAACTCCTCACATCAACCACATGCTGAAGGGATTAATGGCCTTATTTAAGGAGAAAAAAGCCAAGCTTAAAGTGGTAAAAGACTAGCCAGTGGGAAGTGGAACCAAAATTCAAACCCAGTTCTGTTGGACTTCCCCTACACTAAACTCCCATGACATACCAGAAAGAACACAGGGTTTTGCTTGTTGCTTTGTTGTTTGTCTCTTTGCTTTTACTGGGAGACTTAGATTCAAGTCCAGACTACACTAATTGCTGAGCCCTGAAGACCAGTTATTTATGTTCTCCAAGCCTATTTCCTCATCTATAAAATAAGACTGATAATAACAAAACATATCTCCCTCATGGAGAGAGGATCACATGATATTTGAGAGTTTCTTTGCAAACTATAGAATGAAGTGGATGTTAAGGAGTTTCTTCTTCTTGTGCCTTTCATTTTGGTTCTGGTGGGACAACAACAGGCTTTTCAGCACTAAGATGGATTGTAAGGGTTATTTTATGCAGCTTTCCTGAGCAGCCCCAAATGACAATAAATGAGACAGATACAAATTTCACTCAATGGACTTTTGTTTGACACTAGGATTCCTCTACCAATGGTAAAGCCTAGAAAATAGTAGAAAATGCCCCTACCCACATGAGTGGTGATTCCTACATGTATTTTTTAACACTACTTTTAATTTTTAATTAAATAAAAACTCAATTTTATACATTTTAAAAATGTCTTCCTATTAAGACACATTCTTATTTATTTTGAATAATATTGGTGCTACAACTGTTATAATCATCCTATAATAATGCTTGATTATGGGTGCTTAATAGTTCTGGGCACTGTGTTAAGATTTTGTTATTTTATTGATTTTCATATTGTTTAATTATCCCTATTTTAAAGTTGAGGAAACTGAGGCTCAGAAAGTTCAAGTGTGTTCCTCAGTCAGACACTTACTCCAAAGCCCATGCCTTATATTTCCAGAGGCAGAATATGAGGAAATATCTTGAGGGATCCAAACTAGACCAGACCAACAGTAGACACCCAGTGGAGATGCAAAGATGTAATTGGCCAACTTACAGAAAGAGATTTCTGCAGAGGAAATGATCAACATTCTAATATAAGAGAGAGACAATAAACAACCCTACATAGAACAGAAAATAAACAGAGATGGGATGGGATGGGATGGGATGGGATGGGATGGGATGGAATGGGACAGGATAGAAATGAATTAGAACTGGATAGAATAAATCACATTAGGGCCCCGCCTATCTGTAGCCCACTGTAAGGACACCAATCACAGAGAGGTTCAGAGGGGAGCATCATGCCCAACAGTCCTTGCTCATTTAAATATGAACAATATTTAGCAGCTTAAACAGAGTTAATAGGTGTCCAGTAGACCCAAACTCTAATAGACTGGTTGTGACATTTCATTTTGTAAATGAAATAACAGGAGGACCCCATCTGGCCTCTTTCAGAAAGAATTTCACAATCATTGTTACAGCCTATACAAGTACAGGATGATAAAAGAACAAACTGCAAGGGATGCATCTTCAATCCCTATAAAAGTTATTGCAAAGCTTTATCTTGACACCTGTGGTATAGATTTCCACAATTCAAGGAACATCTTTTTTTTTTTTTTTTAAGATTATTTATTTATTTGACAGATAGAGATCACAAGTAGGCAGAGAGAGAGAAAGGGGAAAGCAGGCTCCCACTGAGCAGAGAGCCCGAAGCAGGGCTTGATCCCACGACCCTGGAATCATGACCTGAGCCGAAGGCAGAGGCTTTAATCCACTGAGCCACCCAGGTGCCCCAAGGAACATCTTTAGGAAACGATCTGAGCCTTACTTGCAACAATCTCTTCCCCCTTGTTCTGTGATGGAGTGTAGTGGTTAAATGCATGAATTCAAGCAACCTTGGGCAAGTGACTTACCATTTCTATGCCTCAGTTTCTCCCTCCGTAAAATGGGTGGTTGTAAGCATTAAACGAATTACTACTGGCAAAATGTTTGGAGGCATAGCTGAAATGTAGTAAATGTTATATACATGTGTAAATATCAGTCACTATTGTGATACTCTAGCTAATTTTCTGCATATCTTACCATCTCAAAGGTTGGGGATCTTCCTGAGGTAAAAGTTTCCTTCTTTAAATCTTCTATATTCTGAAGCATAGTTTCTGACATATATGAGCTCACAATTAGAGGCTTATAAATGAGTTATTCATCTTTGCTGATGCCATGTTCTCCACTTAAAGCTCCTTTCCACAACTACCCAAGTCCACCTACCCTTAACTTGGAAGGAACCTTGGCATTGATGCACACAATGCATGGGTACGAGAAAACATCCTGTAGTGATACACACTACCAGCCCAATTACATAGATTCTGACTCTTAGCCATGAGAAACGAGAGGATTTACCTGTGATCACACAGCAAGCAGGAGGGAGTCACAGTAAATACATTTCCAGAAATGCATATAAATGAGCTATTCGAATCCTGTATGTTTAGGATCATGTTTGGCTACTTCAGTAAGATAAAAAAATAAACCAGAAAAATTAGAAATTGATCTTAGCAGGAGCCCACTTGTTTTAAAAATTGGCCTTTGAAGTTTTATAACCACAAAGAAGAAGCTTAAATTGCTTTAAGAAGCTGAAAGTGTCAAAAATATTAGCATTTTGTTTTCACTCAGAAGTCATTCGAGCTAATATAGATTTCTTTTCTCTCTCTTTTTTGGTTTCTCCACATGCTTTTCAAAACTTCCCACCCACCCAAACCAATTGTAGGAGTCCTGGAGAAGGAACAGCCAGATGCCTCATTCACAACTACAATCTCATTTATAACCTGTCCCTGAGCTTTCAGAAAATTGACCAAGCCTTGAGGTAATTCCGTGCAGGAGAAAATCTGCTCTTGGAGCCAGCACTTCGGTACTTAAAGGAGCTATGATAACAAGCCCATATTGTGAGAACAGATGTTTCCTTTATCTTCCTTTTTACCCAGACACGTGTTTCTCCCTGGCCTGAGTGAGGCCAATACAGTGACTGGAGATCTGGAGATGCTATGGACTTGGACTTCTTTTCTGGCGATGATGCTCCCTCATAAGCAGCTCAGAGTGACCCAAAAAAAAAACAAAACCCAGGTTTCCTCTGCCAAGGTAGCAAGAGCCCAATTTCTTTAAGTCCCCTTCTATTCTAATAAAGCTCCTTATTAACATTACATGATTTTTTTTCTATATTCCTGATGAAACTTTGTTTTTGCAAACCCTGCAATTCCATAGAGTAAAAAATATGCTAGATATTGTTGTCAACCCCCAAAAATGCCTGTCACATAAGAGACCTAGATACATCATTTTTGGATGAGTAAACTAGACTTTTCCTATAGTTACTAATCTAGGAAAGATTTCCATATCATAAGAAAAATAAATAATTCCCAGAGAGTTCTCTGAATAAGTGAGATATTTTCTCTAGTACAAAATGAGATGATGCTACACTGTCCCCAAAGATATTTTCCCAGATATATCTAAAACTTGGAAGTTTTAATGATTGACACCTGGGACAAAGGGTTCTGGAAATAGGTAACATCTTTGCTCTCTCTGGCAGGAAAATCAAGCAAAACTTTCCACAAGTTCCCATAGTTCTTCTATCCAACTTTGCATCTCCCACAGAACTCGTACTCACATGCACATCACACCACACAGATAGCATGAGCTCACTGAAGGAATACTGATCCAGGACTTCAGAGAAAAATGTGTACCCAGAACCATCATTAATGCTGAGTGACCTGGATTCTGATTTTCATATTTGTGGGGGAGACAGGACAAAGGAGTTAGGTCAAGGGGGAAAGTAAAAAGCTCTCTGAGCATCGTTTTTTATCCATTTTATATGGGGGGGGTCTCATAAAATCTTATAAACAAAACCTTAAGAACAAAATAATCTTGATCCACTAATATAAAAGATCTCTAAGAGCTCCAAGTCTGACCTGCTTCAGTTTTATAACCCTTGAGTAACTCAGAAAAATGCCTCCTGAGGCCAGCTGACCATCTCTCTAACATTCTAGAACCCTTGCACCTGCTAGCTGCATTTAAGGTCAGAGAAGTAAGCAAACAAACATGGCTTTCTCATGCTACCGAAATGTCAAATGAGGAAAATTAGAATATTAGAAAATTAGAATATTAGATCAGACAAATAAGCATACATTGGGCAACTAACATGTGTTGGGAACTGGACATACTTTGTTTCATCCAACTCTGACAATTCAGTGTGGTGTGTTTTACCATATTGAGTAAATGGTATTCAACACCGTTGAGGAAAGAGAGGCTCAAAGAAGCAAAGGGTAGAAAAGCTGTTGGGCTGTGCGTGTTGATAACTGGCCAGGGGGATAGAGCCTTCTGGAGATCATTGGTCACATACCTAAGAATGCCCTGTCCACCCTACACCCTTGCAGGGAAGTGGGCTGGAAAGAGGGTTGGATGATGGGAGGCCCTCAACATGAAGCCAGGGTTATCAGACTCAATCATGAGATCCGGGAGGCTATAACCTTACCTTACCCAATTCTTTGTGTGCAACATCTAGATTATACAGATAGATAGCCTCAGCACTCACCAACTCACACAATTGGAGAAGACTCTGTTGACATACAACGCAACATGATAGGTGCTCCACAGCTGTGCGACTATAGGTCACCCATACCCCATCCTCCTACAGAGCTGGCTGGCTGAATGAATGCTTCTGGAAGTGGGGGAACCATGGCCATATCTGAATCCACAGTCATCCCACCACTACTACCTACCTTTCAACAGAGAGAAGAGAAAGAAAAGGCTTTAAAACCAGCCAAAATCCAGCTCTGGCACTTGTAGGTGGTAGCCTTGGCAAATGTTTAAACTGAATCTCTCTAAGCTTCAGGTCCTTCAACTGTAAAAGAGAAATAATATAAATACTGGGAGTTTCACAGGAGTGTTATAAACACTGAGAGTCATGTCGTTTGGAAAGTTCTTGCACAGAACTTTCTGGAGATGGACCTTTCTTGGTCCCTTCCCCTCAGCTGCTGAATATTAGGATGTTTGAACGACAGTATGAAATGACATAGGGACATAAGGCTACCCCTATAGCTAAAACAAATTTTGGGGTCTGTCTTCTAGAACCAAGAGATAATTGTTCTTGGATCATCTTCTGTCTGGAATTGTCTACTTTACCCCAAGGGGAGTGTGTGTGTGTGTGCGTAGGTGTGTTCATGTGTGTGCGCACGCACACATGCATGTGAGGGCCTTTGGAAGACTTCAACTTTGCTAAAGTAAATGCTTGTTAGATTTTCTCTGAGTAAACATTAAAAGAAACAAAATTCAACTTAAGTCATGATAAAGCTAGAATACCAAGGTGACAATGTGACAGCAGATGTTAGATGAGGTCTTGCTGTGAGACAAAGCACTGGACAGACAGGAAAATGCTATGAGGTCATTATGCTTTAGAATCTGGTTTGACCTGTATCCTAGGACTTCTCCATGATTTGCTTATGGAAAATCTGTTACCTTTCTCTCTCTCTCTTTTCCCCTCAGATCAGTGATTTTTGTACACTCCCTGTGACTGTATCACTGGGAACTTCTAATACTGGGGAGAGAAAGTCTGGTATCTGTGGTCTTGACCAGTTTTCTCTAGCAGAACCTTTCTACATAGGTATCTGTGTGCAGTAGGCTGTTCAAACTCCAGTATGCCCTGGAGAGATTCAGGGTCAACTGTGTCTGCCCCAACTGTATGAAAGCCTCAGCCTCTACAGACAGATCACTGAAGACATGGTAGAGACTGTGAATCCCAACAACTGGGCAGACTCCTTCCCAGATGTATGACCCTGAGCAATTCACAACCTATCTCACAGAGTCATTCATGTTGAAGGAGATAACGGTGCAAACTGCCCAGCACTATACCTCTCACGTAGACATACTCCGTCAGGGGAAACTGGCCTTCTATTTTATTCGTATACAGTATCTCCATTTACCCATTCAGTGAAACAAATCATCGATGCCTTTTCCAAGTACAGACCCCTTCCAGGCTAACAGGTGGCTCAGTGATCATGTGGTCCTGGAGGGCAGAGATCATGCCCTCCACATTCCTGTTCTTTATTCTCTCACCTGCTCTGATTCCTCCCAGTAACCCAGCTAAGCTGAAATTACTACTATGCCCATTGTACAGATCAGAAACTGAAGCGCAGGGTGATCAAGGTACTTGCGTAGGGGCTAACAGCTATTGAATGACTGAGGCAGGATTAAAACCCAGGGCACCACTTCAAGTCCAACAGTGACTTGCAGGTCACAGAGCAAAGAACCTACAAAATTCTCTCTAGGATGCATGGTCTCTCTCCCCGGTAGTCTGGAGGTCATTCCCAGAAAGGCCTGAGGTCTTCCCCAGCTTTGTCTCCAGCACAGAGCACAGATTCACCCCCAAGGAGGTACCTGGAAAACATCTGTTGAATGGAGCCCCTGCATGAAACTTTGGAAGCCCCACAGCCTTCTGCCCTTTCCTGGCTCTCCCAGCTACATCACTGCCTTGTGGGGACTGAAAGGAAAGGTGTTTTCAGAACTCTTGGCATTGTTTGTTCACACAAGCAGAAACACAACTGTATAGATCACGGGGTCCAAAGAGTTTGCTAAGTGCTCCCTGACTCTTCAGAGGAATTTCCCAAGATCATTAAGAGAAAGAATACAGTGTTTGATATTCTAATTGGGATCAGCAACTGGACAGCTTTGGAGCAGGCCAGAGAACTGTGGAGCTCTACAAAAAAATGCTACCCTTTCTTCTGTTTCTCTTCTCTCCCCTCCTCCTTAGAGCCTTTCAGCTACAGTTCCAATGCTCCCTAGCAACAAAGGCAGGGGTCCCTGAGCTGGGGTGCCTCAGGAATGCCAGCCATCCCTCTCATTAGCATTCAGGACCCTTCATCTGCCTGCACAGTTAGCCGCAGGACCATGCAAAAGGCAGTGGCTTGGGGGAAGCCTCGCACTTAGCGTGGCTTGTTGGGAAATGGGAAGCCTCCAAGAAAAGTTTCCAAACAAAAGGCATCAATATTATTTGTGGAGCCATCAGACTGCCTGGGACACAATATGGCTCTGGCTCAGCCACATGCTCTCTCCCAGGTTCTATGTGAAGGCCTGGTGGGGACTTTCCAGACACGTCATGGCCCTGTGTGCCAACACACTGGAAGGTCTCCCTCCTCCTCCCCTCTCTGCTGCACAGTCTCTCCTCAGACTCAGTTTATGTAGAGTGGACAATGGGTAGACTCTAATTGGCAGTGGGAGATCCCAGAGGGAGGGAGTTGACAGAGGGTAAATGGTCAGATGGAAGGGCAATTGCAAACAGATGGTGCTGCTAGGAATGGATTCCAGACAAATTCGCAAGCAGATTGAGCTCTGATGAAGACTTAGCTGGTGGAGAGCAAGCAACTGGTGCCTTGCACCAAGCCCTTGCTCAAAACACACATCATACTCTCTGATACACTCTTCAGCAGTTCCATGAGGGGACCCCTACCAGGTTCTATCTCACTGGAATTCCAAACTACTGGTCAACAAGCCAATCCCTGGGAGATTCCAACCAGCAAGGCCATTTTCAACAGTCTCACGTCATCTCTAGGCAGAGTTTCCTCCAGACTCCCTATGCCTGAACACCTCCAGGGATGTGGACCTCATTACTTGTCATCTCTAAGACAAGTCCTTCTCCAGACAGCTCCAGTTTGTTCTTTTGCAATTGGTCTCTATCTTAATCTCCTTTCTACCCTCCGTTGTGGCCAAAGAGGATATAAAGTTTCATCAATTGATCATGGTAATAACAACAACTGTGCTAACCTTGTGTCTGGCCCTTCCAGGCATCAGGGAGTTAAATATATATATACATATATATATATATATATATATATGTAAAACCACCACCACCAACAACAACAACAAAAAACAAAAAAAAAGGAAAGAAAATTTTGTTTCTCTCTTCTAGGACTGACTCCAGTTGGGGAGGGAGCTAAGGAAGGGGCCCTTATTGTATAAAACTTTCCATAATCCATACCCTGACCTACATTCTCCATTTTCACCTTCCTATGTACGTGTCTCTGAATAAGAAGCTCATCCCAAGTAAGTCATCTCAGCCTCAGAATACCTCCACCTCTGCCGTTGGTTAGCAACACTACTTACTCCTTACTCAACCATGACACCATGTGCCCCTGCATCCAGCGTGTGACAGAGGACATGAAGGAGCAGAAAGGCAGGTAGGAGAGGCACTCTGTTCCCTTTTGGGTCCACAAGTGGAGGGAGGACTGGATAGGTAGATGGATTTTGATTCAACCAGAGAAAAGACATGCTAGTGATCAGAACTGATAAACAATAAAGTGGGCCACTCCCAGGCAGTCAATAGCTTTCTGTCCACCTGAAGTGCTTGGGATGGATGAAAATCTGTCAGGGATGGGAACGATGAGCAGTTCCTTCCAAGTATAGGATAACTCAAATAACGGAATATTCAGGTTATGAAGCATCAGATAGCTTGCCAGGTCTTTGCCACCTCTGCCCAATGACAGAGGAGAGAGAAGGTACCGCTATCCTTAGACAGACTTATTCTCTTCTGCTCTTATGTAACCATCATCACACTTGTAATTAAATCACTATCTTCTTGCATCCAGTCTAGTCAGGCCCTGGCTATTTCTCAGGCAACTCAAAACAAAGAACTATACGCAATGGGAGCTTCCAGGGCCTGAGATCAAATCTACACCCTGCCTTTGGAAGACATATTTGGGGATCATTATTCCCTCACCTCCTGAAGGAATTTATTTTTGACCAGGTCAGCTGTGATGTCCTGTGAAGTATCTAGGGCATGTTTCCAGGTAAGCCCTCTATCCTGAGGGGAGACAAAAAGCACAAGAACAGGCCAGGAGTGGAGTGAAATGCAAGAATGGTGGGCATTTTGCAGGTGAACATGATGAGCCTCCAAGAACTTCTGTGGCTTTGCTAAAGGTGAGGAAAGAGCTTAGCCAGATGAGAACTCTCCTTCCCTTACACAGTCCTTAGGGGCATTCCTCGCCAGTCCTGCCAGTCCCATTCCCTCCTGGCTTGTTTTCTAGCTGTAAGCAGTACATCTGCCCACTCCAAGAGCCAGATTGGCAGAGTGCAAGAAACTGTGTTCCCACACACTGTACGCCTTGGGATCTGTGTCCTGTTGCCTCATGCCAAGGTTCCCTGAACCCAAGGGAAGGGGAAGGGAGCTCTCAGTATTGCACACATGCTGTGGGCCCGGTACTATAATTTCACCTAATACTCATGACAGCCTTCAGAAATGGGAATTACTCCCACTTCACAAATGAAGACCTTCCCAGCTCCAAATCCTATGATTACCCCCACCCTGGGTTGCCTATGGGGGCAGAAATGACCTGGGTGCTCTTTCCTTCGGGAGCTTCTAATAACCTGGGGTCGTTTGTGTCTAGGGAGAGAAAAGAGGAACTCATACCTGTACAGTTCTCCTTTTTTTATTTGACAAGTATTTACTGAGCACTTACTATGGTCAGGCCTCAGTAAACAGTTTGAGCACATTTCCCAAAATAGTTCTAGACTTTCCAGAAAAAATGCCCTTGCCAAACCCCGCTGACCAACTTGGACTTCCATCCTTCTATCACTGACCTCTGTCTGGAATTGGTGTGTTGCTAGCTTCTCTCCCTGGCTCTTAGTGGATCAGAAAATGCAAGTCTACTCCCATTCAGCTCTCTCCCCACTTAATCCTTCTCACTCTGTGAACACCACTCAGCCAACACTATGGTTTCCCTGAGCCCTCTCTGGGATCTCGATGAGGCATGAGTGACTTATTCCTACATGGATAACTTAGTTATTTGTTGGTCTGAGGCCATATGGAAACCACAGATATACCACATAGATCCTTTAGCAGGAAGCATTTGTCATTCCTATCCACCCATCCATCCATTCATTCATTCATCGGTTCAACAACAGCAGCAAAAAAAAAACACCCCACTGTGCTTAGCGCTCGGCTGGCTACCAGGCATACGGAGATGAATGAGGCAAGACTCACAGTCTGTAAGCAAAGACAGACACTAGATATATCAAGTCCAACAGAGTCTAAGCTGTGTGAGAGAGAAGCCAGGAGTACTCGGCCACAAGGAGAGGCACACAGCTCAGCCCAGTGACTGCAGCATGGCTGTTGTCAAGGAAGGCTTCCTAGAGTATTTAGGACTGAGCCAAGTTTTGGCAAAAGAGAAGCAACTGGCAAAAATGGGGATGGGGTTGACAAGCTTGGGTGTCAGGGCTGAGTTCTCCAGGTAGGCCAAAGATGATGAACAAAAATCCCGAGACATGAATCTACCCTCTGTTCTGGGAACTGTGAGCTGTGGTTACCTACACTTCAGGCATGATGCTCCAGGAGGAAGTGGAGGAGGCAAAGCTGGAGATGATAGAATCAGGTCTTGAAGGCCCTTGATGCCCAGCCAAGACTCCATGCGAAGCAGAAAGGGCTGTGGTATAATCAGATGAATGTTTTGTTTGCTCAGGGGCCACTTAGGGGGAAGCTCTGAAATGCAAGAAGAGAGGCAGGAAAACCTCTTACATATGATTTGTGTGACTTGGGTGAGTCACTTAACATCACTGAATTTGAGGTTCTTCATCTGTAAAACAGTAGGTTTTAAAGTACCTATTTGCCAGAATCATTATAAAGGCTGAATATAAGGTATGGAAAACACACACATTGCCTAACACTAAATAGGTCTCATAAAGTGATAGCTACGTATTTTATAATATTCATGTTCTAGAATAACCTGATCACAAAGAAGGAGGACCTTGCAATAAGAACAGCCTTTCTTAGGAAGGGCATGAAGGATAATGCCATCAGCAGAACAGCTTCAAGGGAGTCACTGACACTGATACACACACAAGCAAATAATTTATGTGTTTGAACCATTTTTTGAAGGCCCCATTATTATTCCTACTCCCTGCCTCACAGTGACGCTGGTAGTCACAGTGCATTAGTTAATTTCATGGCCCTGTTGTGAATCTTACAATATTTCATCCTCCTAATTCAAACTATTCATTCCAAGTGGTTCCAACTCCACAAATAAATAATTCCTGTTGGAAAATGGAGTTTTTCCATCTGCCCAGCCCATTTTCCATCTGTTCCTACGAGCTCATGGTAGGACGGAGCTGGGTCTTGAGGCCCCGTTGATTAGTCCTGATTTAAGAAGGAATGGTTTTCTCCCAGATGGATCGTACATTAATGATAAAGATTAGTTTCCACCGTTATTAGTTACTATGTTAGGAGACAGTTTTAGAGATCTGGAAGTGGACCAAAAGCATGCTAGATAAAAGGAAGGAGAGAAAAGTCACATTGACCTCACTCCCACCATGCACTTGACCTTATAAGCACTGTGTGTGCTGCACACATGTAATTTGACCATTGCAACAACTCAACAGGTAAATGTGATTATGTCCATCTGACACAGGAGGGAACTGAGGATCTGCAGGGCTTTAAAAAGTGCCTAAAATCAGATAATATGTAAATAAGAGAGCTAGGACTGAGTCCCAAACTCAGACTCTTTCCATAATGCCAGGGATTCAGGGGAACACTGTGCTTTTTGAATGGAAAGTACATTGACCAAAAAATTATGATGTTGTTTCTTTGGATAACCATGTCATGTTATAATAGAAGAGTATCCAGTAAAGGAAAGATAATCCGTTTTTACAAGGTCCTTACAATGACATGGAGCTGGACAGAGAAAGAGAGTCACTTATTGATATGGTCAGAATACAGCCCAATCTTAGAACTTACAACAGAGAACTATGAGTTAGAAAACTTGGACTCCTATTTTGGACCCCCAACTTATCTTAATAGCAAAGACAAATCACTTAATACCTAAGCCTCAGTTTCCTCAACTGTAAAGTGAATCTACCCTATGTTGCCTCTTCAGGGAACCCCAGAGGATGTGGAAAGGCACACCTATAAGGAGCATGTGAGATTATAGAAGGGAGTACAACTTGTCAATGGTAAAATTCTGTGCAAGTATGAGATGACATTTTCATTTCTGTGCCTGCTTGCAACAAAATGTTTGCCCACAACAAGATAAGAAGTTTGTGTTGGAGTATACATCCACACAATCCTTCCTTCAGTGAGAAAGTCTGGCTACAAAAAAACATTAGTTAAACTAAATGGGGTGCTTAGTGATGCAGATGATTTAGGCAAACAGACTATTGGCCAACACCAGTCTGTGGCCCACACACTGAGTCTTGCTATCTAGACTACGTCGAGGAAAGCAGATGGTGTAAGCACTGGCATATACAGTCTCAGTGGACTACTTACCAGCTTTATGTGATCTTGATCAAGTATTTAATCTTTCTGTACCTCAGTTTCCTCTTCTACAGAACAACACAAAACTCACAGGGAGGTCGTCAAGATGAAAAGAGGCCTTGACTACATGTGTGACTGTGTAAAACAGGGCCTGGGACATAGTGGCCAGTGCAAAAGAGGTATTCACCATCATCCCCTATAGCATCTGTTCTCCTGGTCTACCACAGTGTGTAAATTCCCACTACTCGGGGTTGAATTTGGTGGTGGTCCATCCAACTCAACTCAAGGAGGTTGTGGTGCTATTGGCATCCCGTGGACAGGGCCAGGGGTGCTGTAATACACAGGTCACCCACCATGACGAGGTGTTATCCAGCCCAAAACATCAATAGTGCCAAGGTGAAGAATCTTGCATTGGACTCATTCCTTTGGGTTGAGGTCTCCTGCCATCATATGAAGATTTAAAAATATACTTCAGCCTTTACATAAACTTGTGGTTTCATAGAATGTCAGTCCTAAAAGAGACTTTCGGCCCTAAGAGTCAACTTCCCTGGTGGTCTAGTGGTTAGGATTCGGCGCTCTCTCTCGACCCTAAGAGTCACCATCGTGCCTTACAAATACCTGTTTTACTGGAAGTAAACTTCAGAGGGGCAAGGACTTCCCTTCTCCCTCTCTCATGTAGTGATGGAAATGATAATTTTGTTTCTTCCATCTTTCGGTCTTGCCTCATAAAAACACACATGCCCAGATTGATCATAGAAACCCAAGGTCAAAGTCACTAGGCTACCAACTGAGAGAGCTAAAATTACACCTCATGTTTCCAGATCCAGTGGCTGAAAAACTCAAGTAGGGGAGAGGTCAATGTAGTCCAGGGCACTTGCAGCTCAAAGATGAGGCTTCAGCATTTATTGACCCCTCACACTCACAGAGCTCAGCACAGAGGAAGGAGGTATGTGGGAAACAGGGTAGCAGCAAGAAGCAGTGACTTAGAATTAGTCTTGGAGCCAAGTCCTGCTCTCTGACTCTTCTTCTGTGTTACTGACCAATCACAGGAAGCCTAGAAGACTAGCACTGTAAGTATGTGTTGAACACTCTAAGCCCAAGGTCTGCAAAGTTCATCCTCCTTTATTCTGTCTCTATCTTAGCCTCAGATTCTCCACTAATGAAATAATGGCAATAAAATGTACTTACCTCCCATCCAAGTACTAACCAGGCCCGACCCTGCTTAGCTTCCGAGATCAGACGAGATCGGGCGCATTCAGGGTGGTATGGCTGTAGACAAAATGTACTTATCTCATAAAGCTGTCTGTAAGATGGAATAAAATCAAAAGTGCAAATGCAACTTGTTATTAATGGCTAAGAGTACAAACAATTATTAGCTGTATAACCTTGGAGAAGTCACTTAACCTCCCTCTGCCTCAGCTTCCACATCCACAAATGGGGGGCTTAGTAATATTATTACTTTCCTCATACAGCTGTTGTGAGAATTTAATGAGTTAATATACATGATGTACTTAGAACAGTGCCTGACATGTAGCAAATTTTATGCAGTGTTAGCTAGTATTGTAACTAATCATCCTTTGCCCTCTGGGTCTTCCTAGTGAGGTCTAAGAGCTATCCAAATGCAGTCTTCCTAAGTAAATTGTGGAACTCTATGACAGCCAACAAGGACAGGTCAAGATTCTCCCAAAAACTCCATGATGGTCACCTTCCTGCCAAAGATGTATTTCAGGATCAGGAAACAACAGCTCCCTCTGCTGCTCAGAACTGAAACAGCACCATGGTCCCCTCTGACAGCTTCATTAATATTCTGTCCTTTCTGCCCTGCCAGTCTTGCCTCTTGAAAATGCGCTTCCCAGACTGATGAAATTGCTTCTATGTACTAATATCATCAGTGAGGCATTTTCCTAAGCAGCTGACTCATGACTTTTTTTTTTTCTCCCCCAATCAAAAGGAACCATCCTTCTAGGCTCTAGTTAGAATTTGAGTAGCTCCAGTTCCCATTCCGAAGCAAGGCTTGGGAGCCTCAGTAACTGAAGAAGGCATTCTCCCCACTGGGAAAGAAGCAGTGGAATTGGAGCATTATAACAAAAATGTTCCCATCCAGCAATCACTTTGTAATGTGACTATTTTCAAGGTAAACTCATTTGTCTTATTGAACAGATGGCAATAAATAAATAAAGAAATAAATAAAGGTCTGTCTTTGCATTTCTGAGACCCTAAAAAAAAAAATCTCTTTTCCAGATTCAGAGATGAGTAAACAGGCTTTTTATCCAGATGGGTCCTATGGCCTGAGTAAAATGAGACAGGGTGTTCTTATTTCCTCAGTTGGAGGCTAGCACTCAGTGAAAATCTACAATGCCAAATATTTTTAAGTATTATCTCCTTCAATCTTCACAAAAGTTTGGTCAGCTAAAAGTTGCCATGCCCAGTTATAAATGCAAGAACTGAGACTCTGAGAGGTCCAGGCAGTCATATGACTGGCACATACCAGGGCCAAGGATTTGAGCTTTTTCTAACACACTATGCTATCTCCCAAAGACTCAAAATCATTCTGGGAAGATGGTGGCCTACAGGGTGGTGAGATAGCCCCAGAAGTGACTAGATAAGAGGGGTCTTCTGTGCATGGTTTGGAAGAAAGGGATTCCTCTATTCACAGGGGCTTCTGAAGGGCATGAGGAGGGCCACCCCTCCAAACCTACCCCAAGAAGGGCCCTCACTTATCCTGCAGCTGCCTAGAACATGAGCAACCTTCCGAGTGATGGAGTCTACTGAAAAATTCTACCAAACATTTGAGGAAGAAATAATACCAGTTCTATCCAAACTCCTCCAGAATAGAGAAGAGGAGGGAACCCTGTCCAATTCATTTTTCAGATTACCTAAATACCAAACCAAAGACATTACAAAGCAAAGAAATCTATAGACCCATATCCTTCACAAACACGGACTCAAAAATCCTGAACAAAATATTCACAAATGAAGTCCAATAATACCTGAAAAGTTTAATGCCAAATAAGGTTTACCCTGGGAATGCAAGGCTGGTCCAGCAATCAAAACCCAATCAATGCAATTCAGCGTATCAACAGACTAATGAAGAAAAACCGTATGATCACCTGGTGTTCTCCAGATGAGAAGCTGAAGCCCAGGGTGGAGAAAATACATTCTCGGTGTAACAAATCTGGTATGACATATCTGACAAATCCAGATTTAGAATCCAGCTCTCCAGACCTCAGAGTTGTGCAGACCTATCATCCCACGGTGGGAGCCAGAGAAGGCCCTAAACTATAGACAATAATCCAGAGGCTTCTTCGCAGCTCTCACATGACACGGTGAAGTGAGGCAGTCAGAACGAGCTACCTCTAGGCCACACTGTGCTCAGAAACACCTGAGGTCCATGCACAAAGGCACAGACCTGAGAGAACACTGGGTTGGTGGGGAAGGACTATGTGCCCCCTGTAAACTTTCCAAAACAGGTAGAAATTCCAACTGTTGAAACCATAACATTAAAAATCCACTTTGTAATTTGAGAAATATGAACCAGGCTTCTTTGAAGCAGTTTTTTTTTTTTTTTAAATCACGGAATTTTTATTAAAAGTGGCAGGGAGGCTGTAAACACTTTGGTATAGCAGAAATGACACAATCCTCCCCATCCTACCACCCCACTGGGGGCCAGATCAGCAATGTTCACTTTTGTCAATACCCTACACTAAGCCATTCAGAAAAGCTTTTTGACTCTTCCTTCATAATCTGATATTTGAGTCACTATCATAAAGCTGGTAGTTTCTTTACTCTTAGTTGTGGTTATTGGAAAACAATGTTAAGACAAAAGTGTCTTTTTTTCCTCCAGGCAAATTCTCAGTGGTTCTGTCCCCAGAAAACCCTCTCTCTCTCTGCCATTTCCCTCCCCAAAACACATAAACACACACACACATGCCCTTAAAAACACATACACAAATACAGACACACACACACACACACACCCCTCTCCCTTCTCTGCCTCTTCCTTACCTGATTCAGAATTGGTTGGGCGAGGTGAACGCAAAACACCTGTGTCACCAGGGGAATAATCAGCTACAAACTAGCCTCAGCCCCAGCACCTTCAAAGTGAAGAAGAAATTCAATATGCCTTTGCTGCATGCATTTCCTCTCAGACCACTCTTTTAAGTAGACTCAAATTGCTTTTGAGCTTTACAGTTTAAAAGGGACTCAGATATTTAATGCTGCTGCTGATCTCATAACCCCAATTTATAGACAAGGAAAGTAGAGCCCAGCAGGGTGGGGAAGTTTCCTCTACTCCCCCAGCCATGAGCTTGGATCACACTACAGGGTGCAGAGGTATTAGAGCACCTGATCTCAAGGAGAGCACTCCCCTTGGTGGCAAGAAGCAAATATGTAAATAGGGAATTAATAATAGCAACCATTTAGTGAGGGTTTTTGTTTGTTTGTTTGTTTTTTAAGACAGAGAGGGAGAGCAAGCCCAGGAGTGGCATGGGGGATGAGCAGAGGGAGAGAGAGAATCTTAGGCTCCAGGCTCAACACAGAGCCCAATTCGGGGCTAGATCTTAGGACCCTGAGATCTTGACCTGAATCAAAATCAAGAGTTGGATACTTAACCAACTGAAACACCCAGGCACCCCCCATTTCATGTGTTCTTATTGTGTTCACACACTGAGCTACTTACTTTCTCTTCAGTATCTCATTTAATCCACACGACTACCCTGTGAAATAGGCGTGATCATATGTATTTTAACAATGAAGCTGGGAAATGAAACTGGGAGGTCATTCGACATGTCCAAAGTTAGACATAATAAGTCAATGGTAGGCTCAGGATGGGAACTTGAGCCTGGGCCAGAGCCTGGGCTCTCCACTGCCCTTGACCGAATCCTGGAAAGCCACGGATACTGAAAGAGATGCACATAGTCTGTTGTGGGGTTATCGTGTGGTGGAAGTGGGAGTGCTGGAAAGGGGTCTGTGGTTGAGAAGTGATCACATTTGCTTGGGGGAGGGTATATGGGAGAAGACGAAACAGGAGTTGAGAGCTGTCTTGATGGAGGAACAGGATTTGAAAAGGCCCAGGTGAGCGGGAGAAGGATTCCAGAACCCTGGATGGAAGCGATGCTGCCGACAGAGGCTCAGAAGTAGAGAGTGTATTTTGTATGCAGATAACAATAGTCCTATCTGGGGGGAAGACACGGGCACCTGCTCTCATGACCAACTGTCATGTATTTTGCAAGAAATGTGATACGGAATGCATCCATGCAATTTTTTATGAATTATAGTCAAAATCATTCCTGTAAATATGGTTTCTGCACTCAAAATACCGGCCTTCTAAAGAAAGGTAAACAAATGAGCAATTTCAGCCCAGTAGTAAGTCCTAGGAGAGGGTTGGAACGGAGTGATCCTACCAAGTGGAACCTCATGAAGGCATGCTAGAGAGTGAGGTCTAGACTGAGCACTGAGGGGCTCATGGGCATTGCCCACATGACGAAGGATGGGGTCCTGGATGGAGGCAACTGTTTGTTTGAAGACCCAGGCAGGAAACAGACCAGAGCTTGTTGGGGGGGAGGGGGCTGCAGGTGTTGAACCCGGCCGAAAAGGAGAGAGCAGGTGGGAGCTGAGAACATGTGAGGCCAGAGGGGCCTGCAAGGGGTCAGCTCGTGATGAGACTGTGTGCGATGTTGGAGGATACGGTGTCCTGGCCTGGCGCGGGCACGGGCGGGCTTCCCACTGCAGCCAGCAAATCAATTATGCCCTCCACCGACTTTCGCCTTGTGTGTTTAGAAGGCATGGAGCCAGCCTGCCAAACATCTGCTCTCACTATTAAGCATACCATGGTAACCATTGCACTCCCGGGCGTCAGCGCCACCAGGATCGGTAATAATCACAAGTGTCAAAAATGAGAAAGAATGGAGAGGGAAAGCTGGGCAAAACCCAGCGGCAAGATGATTGGGCTGGCGGCTCCACTCCGGGGCCCCGCCAGCTGCACCTTCTGCTGCCCCTGTTGGGGGCAGGGGAATTGATGCGGCTCTGGCCTCCTCTTGCCCCTTCTGTTGATCCCTCTCCCTGTATTATTCATCCACTGCTTCGACCGACATTGGAAAATGTGCCTCGCCTTTGCCAGAACAACATATGTGCCCCTGCGTCATTGTGTGTGATAGATAAACCCGCCAACAGCTCGCCAGACCCGGGGGCCCTCTGGGTGAAGACCCCGCATTGACACAGGCAGGCAGCATGGTGTCCTGGCAGGAGCGCAGCTCCGAAGACAGAGCTGGCTGAGGATTTCAGCCTCTGAAGTGGCAACTTCATGGGCTTGAGACCAGGGGCCAATCTCCTCTGCCTCCAAACCCCACTTGTCTCTTTTGTAAAATAAGGACAGGGATGCTTGCCTCATCGGGTTGTTGGAGGACTCAGAGATCATGAATGGGAGACGTCTCAATGCCTTTCATGGAATAAGCATTCAAGGTTAGCTACTGTGATCTTTTGTGAAAAAAGAACTAAGCTAAGAAAAGGGGAGGGAGGGAGGGAGGGAGGAAGGAAGGAAGAAATGCTAGGCACTATGCTGAATTCTTTCTCCAAATTATTGATTCTCCACAACCCTGCAAGGTAGGCATCATTATCTCCATTTTACAGAGAAGAGGACTGAGGCTGAGTGGTTAAGTGAGTCGTCCAAGTCACAGAGCTAGCAACAGGCAGGCCAGGTGAGCACAGGGATTCCTCCACAGCCCACTCTTACTGCCTGAACCACAGCTGCCTTCCACCCCTACAGAGTTCTTCCTATGTTCAAGTGAAACCTCCTCCTTGACCCATATCATTCGTAAGTCCCAGTTCTGCTGCTGGAGTCCCACGAAATAAGCCCAGTCTCTCTCCCAGACAACGCCCTTCAAAAACGCAGAACCAGATCCCATCACCCAGTCTCCTTTTCCCCGGACGAATAGGCCCAGAGCCCCTCGGTGGGTTCTCACGGAACCCCTTCCTGCCTGGAGCCCTGGGCAGGATTCCCTGCAAGCTAGCTGGCCAATGCCTCTCTCCCAGGTGGGCCCAGAACCCACGCTCCTGGAAGCCAGCAGGGGCTGAGATGCTCACTTTGAGTCTCTGCATCGGGGTACAAACTGAGTACCTGAATCCTCGAGCTGGCAGGGCCGGTGCCATCAACTGGAACACACCCAAGCCGCTTTTCAGCCCTTCCCCATCCTCGAGTCCAAGCCAAGCGCGCGGTACCATGGCCTCCAGCGCCCTCTTGTGTAGAGGGAGAGACATCGCAGGAAATAAACACAGGATAGAGGGGGAAGAGGTAGGGGATTGTCTCTGTTTAAGAGCTGTGAAGTGTATAAGCCTGATGATTCACAGACCTGTACCCCTGAAGCAAATAATACATTATATGTTAATAAAAAAATAAATAAAAATAAAAGAGAAAAGAAAGAAAAAGGCGGTTGACCCAACCCACCCCCACAGCTGCTGTAAATTTCTGTTTCTGGCTTGAATGCCCTACCAGGTTGTTGTGAGGTGGGAGATTACCCTGCAGGGATCTGTAGGTGAACCTGACTCCTGATGATGTCAGTCTATGGGGCGGGAGGGAAGCCTAGCCCCATCCCTCCCGCCCCATTCTTTCAGTAAAAATCCCATTGAAACCCCCCATCTCTAGCGTTCTTCAGCCATGCTAAGGACATAAGAACAAGAATGCGTACTATGCCTGGTCCCCAGTATCTGAAGTAGAGAGACCTTCTCACCTCTGCACCATAGGGCCAAGGAGATGACTGTGTAAGAAGGTCATCCAAAAAAAGTGCCCACTGCCTGACCAGTGAGCTGGCCTGGGGGCATTTGGAGACTCCTTCCCACCTCCCCTGTCCTTGGAATGTAGGTTCAGCTTCCTTTCCTGCTCCCAGGAGCTGCTGCAAGGACACAGCCTTGAAACAGTAATAGGATACTGAGAATACCTGCCTGGCATTCGTGACTGGACCCAGTTAAGACCTCTTTATAACCTTTTAAGATTTGGTGGATGAGCGGAGGCAAGGGTCCATTCCTCTTGCTCCCACCCCAGGCAAGCCTCACGGGTAGGTTCCCTTTGCCTATTAAAACAGCCATCTACCAACCTGGAGTGGTGTGCCTCTCGGTTCCATCTCTCCCTGTGCTCCTCGTAGGGGGGCCTGGCTTCAGATTATGTCTGGGAAGCTCCTGAGAGGGTTTCCAACCAACAGCAACAGTAGTAAGAGAAATGGATTGAGGAAGGCCATAACTGAGGCAGTGATGGGGAATAATTAAGAGCAAGCTGAGGTCAGAGAGCTCCTTGGGTTAACTCTCAGGGTTGTGGAAATACCCACCACTGGTCCCACTCTCCTGCTTTACATAAATGTTACATGGGAAGTTTTGCCCAGTAAATCAAGCCACCATTCCTTTCTCTACCAAAAATTCTCTGGGGGTCATTGGGCAAGTCATTTCTCATCCAATGTGCCAGGTGGTGTCAAAGGTCCCTTCAGTTCTAATACTCAATGAGCTCTAACATAGAATCATCACCAGATCAATTCCAAGCACCCTGCAGACTCCTGAGAGACTGGGCTGCGGGATTACCAGGATTTCATAGCAAAATACAAAGATATACAGAATACATTCCCATGGAGCATGAACCATCATCAAATATTTATTGAAAATCTATACTACTCAACAGACATGGTGTTGACATCATGGTTTTCTTCCTTCATGGAAACAGGTCAGTCTTCAAGAAGCTGAGAATAAACAATATGAGAGATTTTTATTGCCTTCCTTGAGCATCCTTACAATGAGGGGAGCTTGTATGTAGGAAAGGAACTCAAAATTACAGCTGTCCTATCCCTAATACAGAGGGATGTAGAGCATCAGCTTTCCCTGATTAAAACTTTTCAGTGGTTTCAAAACTTCATGAACGTAGTATGAGCCACGGAGTCCCACCTTGGTTGGAGCCATGGAGAGAGGTACATGCCTATCAAAAGAAATGCCACATAACTACCCTTTTTGCATTTTGTGTGCTCTATCCCTCTACTTGTGCTCCTTATGGCTCCCCACCACTCCCACAGATCCAGCCTCTGACTGGTGACAACCAGTCCATAGAACCACACACACACAGTCCCCATCCATGCAACCAGTGCTGAAGACCAGAACTGTGGTACCCTAGAGCTCGGCCAGGACCCTCTATGGAGAAGCCCTGTGCAGTGAAAGCCAGCCACTAGCTGCCCTGGCCCCCTTCCCCATCTCCCCTCCCTGGTTCTCCACCAACCCTGCCAGCTGTCCTCTGCTAGGAGAATCTAATTACTTTCTTCTGGGAGACAACTGGGACAAAAAGGGAAAGGAATGAAGTGGGAATGCAAGACAGAAAAGAGACAGGACAGAGGGGAGGGGAACAAGGGAGAGGAAAAAGAGAACGGTGAAAAGAGGGGGTTATAACATAATTTCAAATGCATTCATGTGATGCCACTCAGGTGATCCCATCTCATGTTTGAGAATTTTAGAGATCTTTTGTAAACAAATATTTGGAGGAGGGGGCAAAGGGAGCTGGCACCACAAGGTTTTTGTTGAGAGCATAGTTTTGGTTTCAGATAAGCCATTCTGGATTCATCTCTGCTTCCTTCAACGTCACCATCTACCGATGGAGATCCCAGGGAGCATGGTGCTCCCTGCATCATTATCAGCTCACACCACACCCATTTGGGAAAGCACAGAGGAGTTGTTCCTTCAATAGGAGCTGTGGGGTAGATGACCTGGGGGCTTCCTGGGGATGTGAGCCATACAGTCCTGGCCAGGCTGGAAGACAGTCTGGCAATGTGTCTTTTTACATGGCTTGAAAAAGTTGAGCCTTTGACCTTGACCTCAAGACACAAATGATTCAGATTTGCAAAAATACCCATAAATGAGCATGATACTACCCCAAAAGGCCAGTATTTTGGTACTCAAAAACAGCATGTAGCAGCACAATTCCATCATGTCTACACCCAATGCAGTCCATTCTTTCTCAAGAGATATGAACATGAGCATGAACTTTGCCCCACAACGTAGACACAGAGGCAGAGGCTGTGCTGAGTGTGTTTTCCATCTCATTCAAAATTAAAGCCCAGAAAGCCAAGCCTTGCTCACACAGAGACATACCCAGAGACGGCACACACAAAGGCAAGTCTCATCTGCAGGATGCAGATAACAAGGCAGGTGCAGGCAAGCAGAGGCTGCCGCAGCCCGGAAAGAAAACGCCAGCCCAGAGGACACCTTGATAACAGAATCCCATCTCTGCTGCTCGTGGGAGGCCATGTTAATGCAGCTTAAGGGTTATTTTCTCCTTTAAAGAATAGGTCGAGTTTTAAAACCTCACCTTCTTCCAGCTGACAGGCTCATGCTTTGCCAAGCTCCGTTAAATACTGACGCATTGGAAAGGAACAGCCCTTTCTAAAAAAAGAAATTGGATGTGTGTGTTTGTGTAAACCTCCTTTAAGAGGTTTGCATAAGCCCCTTGTGATTACAGGGCCTGGAGATTTGTTCCTGGCTTTGTGGCTCCTCTGGCAAGAGCTTCCTTTAGTAGTTATCACAGCTCATTCTTAAAACCTGTGTAAGCTTTTGTATCTGGAGTTCTCAACCAAAGCCATAAAACCGCATCTGCTCAAAGGCTGGCTGGTTCAGAGACAGAGGCCAAGGTCACATTTCAACGGGAGAAAACGGGGGGAAGGTGAGATAGACACCGGGAATGCAAAATGATCAGTTTGGGGAGTACTTTCCAGGAAGACCTCAGGTTTCCCTGATCGCAATACCTTGTCCCTTTCATCCACCCACCACCGACACTGCCTGAGACATATACGCCGTATCTTCACAGTGTATTAACAATTACCCAGAAAATAAAATATTCAATCCCAGGTGTTTGGTTTGGGGACACGAATGACAACGTATACCATTTGCCTCTTTCTTCCAGTGTGAATTTAGCCAACTTGGTCAGTGTGTGAAGACGGTCCCAAATAGAGCTTCCGTCTGCCTCCATTCCCACTCACTGTTGCCAAGATGTTCCTACTAAAGAAATCCAGCAGGGGCACCTGGGCAGCTCAGTTGGTTAAGCGTCTGACTCTTGGCTTGGGCTCACGTCATGGTTTCATGGGTTGTGGGATCAAGCCCTGCATCCTCGGGTTCCTTACTTAGCAGGGAGTATATGCGAAAGATTCTCTCCCTCTGCCCCTCCCCCTGCTCACACTCTCTCTCTCTAAAAATAAATACGTAAATAAATCTTAAAAAAAAAAAAAAAAGAAATCCAGCTTTGGGGCTTTTGTTGTTGTTTGTTTGTCCATTTGTTTTCTATCAGCCCCACTTGCACTTTCCCTAGGAAAACCTACTTTGTCCTCACCAACAACCACGAACAGTTTTGTTGTATATCTGCACCGACCACATTAGGTGTGTCATTAGTGCAATAAAGCAAGATGAACAAGGACTTTGGAGTCAAGCAGGCCTCTGGTTCTTGGTTCTGCCATTTACCTGATGCATGATCTACATGAGTCTCGGTTTTTTCATCTGTAAACTGGGGATAGTAAGAACAAAAGAAAATGTATATCATAGGAATGCTATGATGATTCTTAATTAAATGAAATAATAAATATTCTTAAGGTACCCAGGATGAAGCACACCTTTTAGAAATGTCTTCATGAAAGACTCCAAGTAAAGACTGCCCAGAAAGGGAAAAAATGAGGAAGGAGAAGAGAACTGCTGTGGAGGTTTGAGGCACCATCATAAAAAGACTGGGCTGGGCCTCCATTACTCCCAGGCTGAGGGTCAAGCTTAACCAGCACTGCTTCTATCTCCCACCCTCTTGCTCTGGGTCAACTAATGACAGGACAAGTAAGAATCTATGATACATGATCTTAAACATCACAACTCTTCCAAAATAAATTAACCATGCCATACACCAAAACCATGGGAGCTTACCAACTAACACAACTAACTGGTTACCAGCTAAGAAAATCTTAACTGTGATGATCAGTTACATTATAACACCAAGCTCACTACCCTTGTTTCACTGGGAAGCTGATGGTAGGACCATCACACAGCAGCCACAGAAAAAGGGTATCTGGGGAGTCCATGCTCCCAAACTGACAAGCTGGACCACTGTGGCAGTGGCTAACTACTCACAGTGTCTCTCCCACTCTGTGCCTTTTCTCACAAGCATGATAACTCTCTTTTTGAAGTTGGAGGAAGCCAGGTGTCTGCTCTCTGAACACTGCTCTTCTTGCTCCAAACACACCCTTCAGCTGATTTCATCTAACCTATGGATTTGTGTACCACCTACATCCGGTGTTTCTCATTTATATTTCCAGCCTTGTCCTCTCCTCTGCACTGCCGACATCCAACTCACTACTCAATATCTTCACTTGCATGTCTAAGAGTTACCTCAAATTTAAAAGTTTCAAAAGTGAACTAATTCCCCACCACCATTAGAACTCCAAACCTGCCCCCACCCTCTTTCAAAAACATGACAACTCAGTTGATCAAGCCAAAAGCTCAGAATCATTCTTGATGCCTCTATTTTTCACATACTCCATATTTATGCTATCATCAAATACTATAAATTCCCATCTCAAAATACATCTTCATTCCAACATATTTTTGTGACCTTCCAAATATCAGTCTAGCCAAAGTTCCCATACATTATTACAATAGACTCTTAATAGACTCCAAGCTTCAACAGCACCCCCTAATATAAATCTTCTTTCCACATGAATGAATCTTCTTTCTAGCATGAAGAGTTAGTCTTTCAAAATATCAGCCAAATCACGTCATTTCTTGAACAAAACCTTCCATTGGTTTTCCATGGCATTCAGAATAAAAGGCAATCACATTTTTAAAAGGCAATCATTCTTTAAATCTTTGTAATCAATCAGGGGGAGATGAACCATGAGAGACTATGGACTCTGAAAAACAATCTGAGGATTTCGAAGGGGCGGGCGGGGGGAAGTTGGACCAGCCTGGTGGTGGGTATTGTGGAGGGCATGTATTCCATGGAGCATAGTGAATTCTAGTACACTGAAAAGTAATTAAAAAGATAAAATTTTTTTAAAAATTTACTGAATTAATCAAACTGTAATTTTAAAGTAAATTCATAATATGGAATATTCATCCCATTTTCCAGAGAAAATAAATCAGGACTTCAGGGGACATGAATCTAATTGGTAGCCAACCATGAACTTTGGATATATCTCTTATATGTGGGGAACTCCCCATATTATGCATGTTATCTCCCCAAAGGAGAAGTCAGAACTCAATTTTTCCAGTCTCCCTTGAAACTAGGACATAGGCATGTGACTTAGGCCCACCAATTAGTTGCCACCTTAGCAAGATTTGCATTCACAGTATAAACTGTAAGGAAGCCGGCAATGGTTAAATCCATTCCTGGAGTGGATAGGGGGCACTGATGTGAACTTCCATGGACCTCAGTGCCAGAAGTCCTCCAAGTTGTACTCAGCCTCCATACTGCCAGTGCCTGGTGTAGAGGTAAGATGGCAATTAAGGGCATTCCAGGAGGCATTTGGGTATTGGTCCGCCTGTGCAACCTTAGGCCCCATTCTCTGTCCAACCTGGAGTTTCTTTGATCTGCCTAATACTTCTCATATATTTTTCTTAAACCAGTTCAGATGGGTTTTCTTTCTTGCCATGATTAATCAGAGATCAAATCCCTTAGCACCTTGAAAAAATTAGGTGGGTGGTCTTGTGCTTTCAGAAAGAGATGCATCAATGGGCCAAATAGATAAAAACTGTCATTAATAGACTCAGATTTCATTTCTTTGGTATCAAAACAGCATAAATCATGGTCACTGTTTTGTATTATAAACTTGAATTTACAAAATATGTTTGTACTAATAGAATACAACTTTTATGTGTTTATTTTTCAAGTGAAATTTTATGTTAAACCCTAGTATCTAAAAGTATTCTAATAAAAAATTTTAGAGCTATCTTGTTTACAGATGAGAGAACTGAGCCCAGGGAGAAACTTATTTGTTCAGGAACTTACAGCAATTCATAGACAGATGCAAAGATATACTTGAGGCCCCCTGACTCCCACTTCCATGAAAGTTATAATTCAAGATGGTGTCTCAACAGAAAGTGGGGATTTGAACAGATACTTACACGACCATGTTCATGGCACCATTCATCACAAAAGACAACCGAGAGAAATAACCCAAATGTCCACCAACAAATGACAATGTATAGAACATGGAGATCCATATACAAAATGGGATGTCATTGTCTTAAAGAGCAATGAAGTCTTAATATAACCCACAACATAGACGGACCTTGGAAACATTATAAGTGAAATAAACAAGACACAAATGAAAAATACTGTATATGAAACATCTAGAATAGCCAAAATTTTAAAAATAGAAAGTAGATTAGAGGTTACTAAGAACTACATTGTAGAGGCTTGGGAAGTTATTACTTGTTCTTTCACAGACCTCCTGTCTGAAGTGATAGAGAAGTTTCAGAATTAACGGTGATGGTTGCACTGAACCATACTCTTGAAAAATATATGTTATCCATAATATTATATGTATATAATATAGTATGTAATATTGTATTTACATATGATTTCATTTTATATAATTTGATGATGGAATACCAACAAACACTGAACCACACACTTTCAAGGAGAAAACTACATCTCAATTTGAGATTATACATATATAGGCAAGTGAATTATATCTCAAAAAAACTGTTTAAAAACAAAACATCCAGATGACATGAAACAATTTTAAAAATTACTGGACCATTAGAAATGATACTGTCTCATCAGTTCTCATTCATTGGAACCACTTTTGAGTTCACAGGGGAAAACAAAAAAGTACTCAAAAGTCGATTCAGTTGCAAAGAGCTGGAATAGGCTTTTCTCAGGGATTGATGGGATGAACACCCCAGAATAGATGTTTGAAACACCCTAGAGTGAAGCCAGTTATCACTTTTAAACCTGTGAGATAGAGTGCCAGCCCAGTGTTCTGGCAGACATTGGACTCAAAGAATACCCAGGTCAGTCCCAACTTGACTATGTGCTCATTGTGCTGCATTGTCTATTGTCCGCTGGGCAAGACCAATTGTATCAATATTCAGTTATTCGTTTGGATAATGAATACAAGCTGCCAGCCTCTGAAACAGCAGGTAATATGAAGTTGGAATAAATCAGCACTTAGAAAACCTGTACGGTGTGTCACACCAATGCAGAGGAGGAAATGACTGGTTTTCCTTATAAATTTTTTCACCTGTTAAAATTAGTTTGGGTAAAAAGACAAAATATAACCAAACTTTGGATATTCAAAAATCAGTGCTGTGCACTTTCCAAAATGCTCTCCTCGTGTGTTTGAATTTGAATGTGACCCAGGTTACAAAAAATTATGCCTGCATTTATTGCATTCAGAAACACACAGAACTATGGACACCTGCAATATTCCTACTGTGAAACCCTCTAACATCTTCCCATCACTCCTGGGATAAAATCTATACCCCTTACTCTGGTTTATAATCCTCTACAAGATATAACCTTGACTGTTACTCCAAGCTCATCTTCTATTCTCTTTCTTGGATTATACTCTGGCCACACTGGTCTCCTTGCTAAGTGGTGACACTTACCAGATTTTCACCATATCAGAAACACTTCGCACACATTTTCCCCCACCTGGGATGCCTTCCCCACTACCTTCACACGGCCTCCTGCCTCAGTCCAGTTAGGTCCCCATTCAAAGACCACTTTGTCAACAAACCCACCCTGGATTCAAGTACCCCTTCTATTCCCTCTGACATCTCTCTTTGGCCACTTCTGCCATTTTCTTTCACAGCAATTATCACTATCAGAAATTAAATTCATTTGTTGCTTTTCTTCTTTTTTTTTCCTCTAGAATGAGGGCAGTGTTTTTACTATATCTATGTAACTCATCATGATAGCCCCAGGGCCTAGAGCAGTGTCTAGCACAAAGAAGATGTTCAATAAACACTGGCTGGGCACATAAATGAATGCCTCCCCCACTCACCATCATAATGTTAGCCTCAGTAAGAGGGTTACAGGGGCTTAGCAAACATTCCAGGGGAGAGTGAACCTGGACTCTGAGACAAAGGGCAATCTCCCCCTATCAGAAGGGCTTTGCCTTACCCCAAACATCCTGGCCACCATCTGTATTCTAGCCCCAGCAAGAGCAACTAGGACCAACCAGAGGAGAGCTTTTCCTGGACCCTCCTAGGATTTCACCAGCTCTGTGATCAACCTTATTGCTCTCATTCTGCTGACAACACAAACTTTGAGCCTCTTCCAGTTGCTGAATATCCTTCCCACGCCAATTGCACTGCCTACCTGAACCTCTTCCTCTAAACCTAAATGACCCATTTGTTTGCTTATGATACAGCATACCTGTATTTAATTATGCTCATTCAAATCAGCCACAGATACAAGAAGGACCAATGTCCTGTTCACTGCTGTATCTCGAGTGCCTGGCGGCATTGGATGGAGCCCGGTACCCAGTTAGGATCTCAGCCCATATTTGTTGAATGGAATCAACGGCAAGTCCCAGTTCATGTTCCCTGTACGTTGACTGCATACCTATATGTGTAGTCACAATGCTAGACAATGAGCACTCAGAAAAGAAAGGAACTGTTCTCTGCTCCGGAGCTGCTCCTGACTTCCTGATTTCTATGACCTTCTCTGTTTCTGCCTGGCTCCCTGATTAGGGTTCTTTCTAATACCCTCTCAGCTGTCCTCACTGCCTCCAACACCAATTAGACAATGCCTGATAACTTCACCTGGCATTCTGCATGTTGGCATCTGGATTCCCCCACCCCTAACAAGTCCCATGCCTCCTCTTGAATCTGCCATTGCTAAGCACCAGCTGATGATTGCCCAGACAGAAGCCATCTGCTGGTTATTAAGGAAAGTTAAATAAGCAAAGGAGCTCCAGGGAAGTTTAGCAAGAAAAGAGCACCATATGCATAGAGAATTGGCAACCGGTTGGCCCCTCTGACACAAGGTTCATTATGGCTATGTTAAGCATGCTTCACTCGAAATTATTCAGCTTATTGGCTCATGGGAAGCCCGTCTGATAAATCTGCCCTCATGATCCTCCCTAGCACAAAAGCAGCCCCAGGGTGCTTCATTATATGCTTCTGTCATTCACTCTGTCTCAGGCAGAGTCTCATCAGGGACCAGGGTGGGCCTGGCTCAGGCACCAGTTAGTTCAAACTACAACATACTTTCTGAACTTTGTGTTGTGTAATGAATAAAGAGTGAGCAAAACAGATACTGTCCCTGTTCTCATGGAGATTATAACGGAGTCATCAAAACCAAGGTCTCAATGACAGACCTGGGAAGCAAGAAAGGAAATCTAGTCCAAAGTGGTTCTCAGAGGTCATTAAAGGTCAAGACCATGAACGTCAAACCATCACTTAAAAAATGAGCCAAAGCTATGATACTAACCCAAAGGGGAGAAATTAGCTGGATATGGAAGGGGAGAAGAGCAAGATCAAGGGAGAAGCCAAGAGTGTCCTGAGTGACTAAGAAGAGTAGGGCCCGGGCTCTTAGAGCTTACTTTTAATGACCAGAATTTCCCAATGTGTAGAGAGGTCAGAATGGTGTTTAAGAAACAGGGTGGGATCATCCACATGTTTCTTACTTCAGTATTTGTTAATTAACTCTGATACACTAGACCTCATGCTATATGATCCAGAAGATAGAGAGGCAAATAAGAAGCAAGCCCAGCCACAGGGTTCTTTCAGGATTAAGTAAAAACTAAAGACACTAAAATATTGAGACACTCAGAAGTATCTGATTTAGTTATACGAAATAGGGACCAGTTTTTTTGTTTTATTTTTTTAATGTGAAGGACCTTTAAAGAAATGCTGTGGAGAGTTGAGTTGAAAGACTATTTCAAGGTTAGAATAATAGATAAGGTCACATCTTTTTTTCCTGCACCTTTAAAGCGACATGGAAATTGGACACACAAACACATAGTCAGGAAAAGCCTTAGGGATAAATGAAAGGGAATTGGTAAGGAAGTATTATGTAAAGAACATAAATGTGGGAGTCAAATTGATCAAGGTCAAATCTTGGCCCTGCCACTTCCAGTTGAGTGACCTTGGGAAAGTTATTCAGCCTCTCTGTGCCTCAGTTTTCTCAGCTAGTGTGGAGACTGTTTTCAAATGTGGCTGTAACATTCCCTCCCCTACTCCCTATAAAGTGTCTTTGCCACTCTTCCCTTCTTAAGGAGCCAAGAGAATATGGAAAAAGTGATACTATACCAAGTAAGGCTTAGGCTTCAAGAAGCCTTGTGGCTTCTGCTTTCTCCTCTTGGAAGCCAACCATCAGGGAAAGAAAATCAATCTGGATGACTGAGGGGGGCCAACCACGTGGAGAGAGAGGCCATGTGAGTGAGAATCGTGGTGTCCCAGCCAACAGCCAGCATCCAGGCCTCCAGTGGTAAATGGCACCATTTTGGATCTCCCAGGCTCAATCAAGCCACTGCAAGCAGCATGATATGCAATTGAGATGAACATCCTCACTGAGCTTGGAAAGCGCAAAGTCCTGACCCACAGAACTGGGAATGATGAAATGCTGTTGTTCTAAACCCCTGTGTTTTGGGATGATTTAGATACCTGCTATAACTGGACAACAGCCCAACTATCTAACTCATTCCATACACCTCGCTAGCACAAGAGGTGGCTGAGTGTGGTCATTAAAACAGACACAACTCCACATATTCTGCTATAAGGAATTCGATATGGGAGTAAGGACTTAGGCATCCATTGCAACAGCTAGAGGAGCAAATGTCAGGGAGAGCGAATGTCACTGAAGACTCAGCCTTGGAAATTGCAGGGGTGGTTCTAAAGAGCTCAGCATAAAGCTGGTACAGATCTCTGGGAAGTTCCCACTAACTGTGTCAGCCTGTAGCAGTAAAGCAAATGGTGCCAAGAGGTTGCAGAAAAACCTCTAAGAACCCCTTATCTACCCTTGCTTATGGCTGCAGCTGACCCTTGCTTCTCCTCTTGCTTGTCCTTCCAAATATCCTGCTAGTGCCTCTCACTGGCCAGTTCTGACCTGAAACCCCATAGGAAGAGGATTCCAGCAAACGGAATCCATAGCTGCTAAGAGTCCTTGGAGAGTGCCAGTGACATTGAGCTGACAACAGAGTATGCAGCCCAAGATGCAAGTCTTTAATGGTTAGAAAGTCTTAATTGTCCTGTTTGGTTTCTGGAATTGGACCGTGTCCCTGCCTTTTCCCCTCAAATCCTCTCAGGTTAGATGATAGAGAAGAAAGAAAGAAAGATGAAAGAAAGAAAGAAAGAAAGAAAGAAAGAAAGAAAGAAAGAAAGAAAGGAAGGAAGGAAGGAAAGAGAGAAAGGAAGGAAGGAAAGAAAGAAAGAAAGGCAGTGGGTTAGGGAGGGCTAGAGAGGAAGGGAGGGAAGGAAAGAAGGAAACAGAGAGGAAGGGAGGGGAGGGAGGGGAGAGAAAGAGAGAAATGAACACCACACAGATAATAGCAGCCGTCCTAGGGCAGAACATAGACAATGGAGCAGAATGCTCCTGGGTGACTAGGGCCAGTATGAAAAGTCCCTGGCAAGAAATCTCCTGCAAAGGAATAGTAATGAGGCTTTTAGCCATGGGAGATTCAGGTGTCCCACTACAGAGATCCACGGGAGATCAAGTTGTCCCACTACAGAGATTAAGATCTGCCTCTCCCATGAGTGGAGGTGACTGAGGTTTACTCATGATGAAATTATTTGGGAGACATATGGAGTCTGCGGACTTCATGGTAGTTATTGGCATTCACTCCTTCACTATGAAACCATTTTCTGAATTCCTCCCATGAACTAGGAAGGTTGTCAAAGATAAATAGTTTCTTCCCTCGTCTTGCAGAAAACTGGGCAAATACATCAAACATCTACAATACACACTATTGTGTGTGTGTGTGTGTGTGTGTGTACATATATGTATGTATATATCTGGGTGGGGGACAATGTAAAGATGTTATCCAAGCACCAAATGAGGAAGCAATTGATTCTAGGGCTTAGGGGTGGAATTTGGAAAAGCTCAAAGACAAATGACTTTTCTATGCATACTTTTGAAAGATGTCTAGAAACTTACCACAAACAAAGGAGGTCAAGGGCACTTCATGCATATGCAAAAGCATGGAAATGTGCAAGTGTACAGTGCCACCGGGGACCCATAAGTTGTCCAGAAGGCTTGAGATCAAGCATTTCAGAGGAGACAATGCTCAGAGCCAGGGTAGAAGAGTGGGTTGTGTCAAGCTTGAAAGACTCCTGAAAGGCATCTTGGAGAGTTCAGATCCCATTCTTTAGGTCAGTAGTTTCCAAATGGATTTTCATTTCTACCAAGTGTTGCACAAGACTCTCCACTGGGATACTGAAAAAATGTTTGAACTTCTATTATTATTGATGACAATAGCCATGAAATGGAGTCCCAATCAACCAAAACAGAATAAGGTGTTGAATAAAAAATTTCAAAAATAATCAAATACAACCAATCATATTGCTCTCACCATAAAATGTGATTATTGGAGAAGTCAAGATGGTGGAGAAGTAGCAGGCTGAGACAACATCAGGTAGCAGGAGATCAGATAGATAGCTTATCAAACCATTCCGAACACGTACAAATCCAACAGGAGATTGAAGAGAAGAAGAGCAACAATTCTAAAAACAGAAAATTGACCACTTTCTGAAAGGTAGGACCAGCAGAGAAGCGAATCCAAAGTGACAGAAAGATAGACCCTGGGGGGAGGGGCTGGCTTCCGGCAAGCAGCAGAGCAATGAGTCACAAAATCAGGACTTTTAAAAGTCCTGGCCCACTGAGGGACATTGCTCCAGAGGCTAAACTGGGGTGAAACCCACTAGGGGACAGCATGGCCCCAGGTCCCGTGGGGTCACAGAAAGATTGGAGGTATCTGAGTGTCACAGAGCTCACAGGTATTAGAGCAGGGAAGCCGGCTACAGAGACAGAGCCGAGAAGTGAGCTCTCAACTTGGGGTTACCTTGAACCATAATCCATGGCACAAGCCACTGCTCTGTGAGTGGAGTCCCCACAAGATCTGGAAGACCCCCCCCCCCAGAAGTGCTCAGGGATCTGTGGGGTTCGGACACTCCAGGCGGATGTGTGTGCCAGAGACAGAGACGCTTGGTAACAGGCTAGGTGAGCTCAGAGTGCAGCCAGAGGCCAGAGAGACAGGAGTGATTGAGTGCATTTCTCTGAGGGCACACTGGGGAGTGGGGCCCCAAGCTCTCGAATCCTCCTGGCCAGGCCAGAGATTGGGAGGCTGCCATTTTCATTCTCATCCTCCAGAACTCTATGGAAAGCATTCAGGGACCAAAAGCTCCTGAAAGCCAACCCAAGTGGATTACTTAGCCTGGCCCCTGGTAAAAGCGATGCAATTCCGCCTGGGGCAAAGACACTTGAGAATTACTATAACAGGCCCCTCCCCCAAAAGATCAACAAGAAATCCAGCCAAGCCCAAGTTCACTTACAAAGGAGAAAAGGGGAATTCATGGCTTTCTCCCCATGAATCTTTAGTCTTGCAAAGTTAATTACTTTTTTAAAATTTTTTTTTCCTTTGCTAATTTTTTTTAACTTTTACCCTTTCCCCTTTTAACGTTTTTTAACTAGTTTATCTTAATACCGTTCATTTTAAAAAAATCTTTTTTAAACTTTCATTATTATAGTCATATTTAATCCTTCATTATATCTAACTTGATTTTTTTAAAAATTTTTTTTATTTACTTGATAGATAGAGATCACAAGTAGGCAGAAAAGCAGGCAGAGAGAGAGGAGGAAGCAGGCTCCCCGCTGAGCAGAGAGCCCGATGCGGGGCTCGATCCCAGGACCCTGAGATCATGACCCAAGCCAAAGGCAGGGTCCCACTGAGCCACCCAGATGCCCCCTAACTTGATTTTTTGTATACACATAGGGTTTTTCCCTCTAAAAAATTTGGGGTACAACTTCTTCTAATACTTAAAAATACACCATAAATCTACCACCAGGCTTGATCTAGTCTCCAGCCCAAGCAAATTCTCTCCACTTTCTTTTTCTTTATTCTCCCAAACAACTTAACTTATCAACTCCTTTGCTAGAAATTAAAAAAAATTTTTTCTCATCTTTATAGTCATATTCCATCCCTTCATTGTGTTTACCCATATATATGTTTTTCATTCTTTAAAATTTGGGGAGGTAGCTTCTTCTAAGAAACCAAAATACTCCCAAAATTAAGTGGGTGACCCTGTTCTAGTCACCAGTCTAATATACATATATATATTTTTTCTTTTTATACTTTTTATTTGTTTTCTTTTTTAAATTTTTTTTTCTGAACATCTTTTTACCGCCTTCTCCTCCCCCCACGATTTGGGGTCTCTTTGGACGTAGTTAAAGCACATTTTCCTGGGGTCTTTGCCACCCTTTTAGTATCTCATTTGCTCATTCATATATTCTTATCTGGACAAAATGACAAGGTGTAAAAATTCACTACAAAAAAAATAACAAGAGGCCATACCGAAGAACAAGAGGTCATACGGACATTGGTAATATGTCAGATCTAGAGTTCAGAATGATGATTCTCAAGGTTCTAACCTGGCTCGTAAAAGGCATGGAAGATATTAGAGAAACCCTGTCTGGAGAAATAAAAGCCCTTTCTGGATAAATAAAATAACTAAAATCTAACCAAGTTGAAATAAAAAAAGCTATTAATGAGGTGCAATCAAAAATGGAGGCTCTTACTGCTAGGATAAATGGGGCAGAAGAAATAATGAGTGATATAGAAGACCAAATGACAGAGAATAAAGAAGCTGAGCAAAAGAGAGACAAACAACTACTGGACCACAAGAGGAGAATTTGAGAGATAAGTGATACCATAAGACAAAACAACATTAGAATAATTCGGATTCCAAAAGAAGAAGAAAGAGAGAGAGGAGTAGAAGGTATATTGGAGAGAATTATCATAGAGAACTGCCCTAATATGGCAAAGAGAACAAGCAATCCAGGAGGTGCAGAGAAGCTACCTCAAAATCAATAAGAATAGGTCCACAACCCATCATCTGATACTAAAACTTACAAGTCTTAGCAACAAAGAGAAAATCCTGAAAGCTGCCCGGGACAAGAAGTCTGTAACATAAAATGGTAAAAATATTAGATTGGCAGCAGACTTATCCACAGAGACCTGGCAGGCCAGAAAGAACTGGCATGATATATTCAGAGTACTAAACGAGAAAAACATGCAGCCAAGAATACTATATCCAGCTAGGTTATCATTGAAAATAGAAGGA
>ML110985.1:53561-80570 GCA_003697995.1 Taxidea taxus jeffersonii | reverse complement strand
AAAAAAAATACATTATATGTTTATAAAAAATTAAAAAATTAATTAAAGAAAATCTCCACAAGGAAAAATAAATAAATAAAAGCAAAGCAAGTAGAAAAAGGATATAACAATGAATACAGAAACTAGTGAGTTAGGAATGGTAGTAGAAAAAATGAACATAACTCTAATTTCATCCTTTGAAAAGTATAAGAAAATTTACAAACACATGGATAGAATAATCATGAAAAAAGGGAATATAAATATTATAAAGAATGAAAAGATATAATTAGAAACCTACAGATATTTTAAGGCTAAAAGAGGAATACTAGGAGTAGGTACATGATAAAAAATTTTACAGTTAGAAAAAATGGACAAATTCCTTCATATGATGATTTAGGAAAATTAATACGAGATTTAGAAATACTTGTCCTTTTTCAGACTTGTCATCCTGCCTCATCCTATGATCACAAAATTTATCTATGCACCAATAAATTAATAGTAATATAATTATATAATATAAATACTTTGTTTTTAGTATGTTTTAGTAATTATAGTGTATATTTACTCCTCAATTTATTTGCTATTTTACTAAAAGCCTTAAATTTGGTTTCACAGTGACAGAATCTGATTTTAGAATCCAAATTTCTTTACAGCTCTGACTGCATTTAAGACATCTAATTAACAACTCAAACCATAGCATTCTACTCAGGCAGTTACTTTATTAAAAAGCATATTAAAGACAGATTTATGCACATGTGTATATATGTATATATATGTATTTTATACAGACTAAATGTTGTAATATTTGGATGTGGCCTAATGCAACTTATTTCATAGTATGTAGATAAAATAATCACATTAGCAGGGTAATTATATCTTGAAATTGTGATAGTTAATATTGAAGTAGCACCTTACACAGGGAATCTATTGTGATTTCTATTAAAAAACTTAACTATTAAGAGCATAGTCACATGATATTCTGTGGACAAAGCTACTGATGGCATCAATAGCCTCTCTTCATATGCACTCATGTGAACAAGTGTAATGCTATAACGTCTCTTAATTTGCTCAGCAGTTTTTACTGGCATTACATTAAACTGGCCCATCAGGGGAAAAGCCGGCTTATTAATACAGTCACTTACTTAGAAATTCAAAAGTGGCAGAAATGATTGCTTATAACTGTTCTATGTTCCTTTATAGGAGATATTGACTTCCAAAACCCCTTTGAACAAATCCAATTAGGATACAGTTTTTCACACACTATCTCTGTAACACACGGTAAAGAAAACAAAACCTCCAAACTCCTCGAGTGAGTAAAGTCTTTAGTGTATTAAATACAGTCTCCCTAACTGGGTAATGAATTGTGATTTTAAAAAAACTCAAATATCTATTTAGTAAAGAAACATATTTAAACTTTATTGTAGTCCATAAAGAAAACACATCACATTGTGAAGCAAAAATGTGATTCCCATTCTACTCATTAGTTCAGAAACCCAATGAGCCCATACTGGATAACTGGCTACAGCAGGAAATTCCACAGTTTAACTATTCACTCTTAAAACTACAAATGATTTCTCTCATTAACTTTCTATAGAAACACAACTAATTATGGGATAGTCTTAACATCTCCTAAACCAACATTTTATTTTCTAGTAGCCCATATAAAACATTAGGAGGTTTCACAGTCAACTCAAAGTTATTCTATTTTATCTTATTTTATTTTTTAGAGAGAGAACATGTGCAAGCCTGGGGTGGGGGGCAGTTGGCAGAAGGAGAGGAAAAGAGAGAATTCTGAAGAATCTTAAGCAAGTTCCACAATCAACACAGAGCCTGACTTAGGGTTCAATCTCATGACACTGAGATCATGACCTGAGCCAAAGTCAAGAGTTGGACACTTAATTTACTGAACCACCCAGGTACCCCTCAAAATTACATTCAGAGGGTTGCACTTTTAGTTTTGGTTAAACTATGACAAAAATAGGAATAAGCAAGTTAGCTCTTGATGGAACAAAGGGATCTACACTTTCAGATATAAATATTTACGGTGCCTCTACTCTCAAAAATAGGTGATGATGAAAAAATGATGCATTTATTAAATGAGAATGACAGGGATATCATTAGCACATTTTAGACACTGCTCTTTGAAAAAGTATACTTTTTTTTTTTTTTTACAAATCCATACCTTATCATTATTTATGTACATGATATATTTATCAAGTATTGAAAAGAGTTTATTGGACATCCTTGCAAATTATGAACAAAGTTGCTATAAACATCCATGTGTGGGATTTTGTGTAGGCATAAGTTTTCTACTCCCTTGAGTAAACACCACAGGGTGTAGTTGCTGGATCTTGTGGTAAGAGTATGTTTAGTTTTGTATGACAGACTGTCTTCCAGAGAGAACATATCATTTTGCATTACCTCCAGCAATAAATGAGAGAGTACCTATTGGTTCCCATCCTCCAACATTTAGCATTGTCGGTGTTAGGGATTTGGGCCATTCTCGTAATATGTCGGGGGATGTCATTACTGCTTTAATTTGCATTTATTTCGTGGCATAGAATGCGGAGCATCTTTCTGCAAGCCCATTTGCCATCTATCTCCTCCAGTGAGGTGTTAGGGCTCATTTTTTAAATGAGGTTGTTTGGTTTCTTACCGTAAAGTTTTAAAAGAGCTTTGTAATTTTGGAGAACACATGGCTATTAAACACTTAAAACATGGCTAGTCTGAATTGAAATGTGCAGTAACTGCAAAGTAGACACCTAATTCTGAAGGCATAGTGTAGCAAAAAAAAAATTTTACTAACAGTACTTACATTGTTTGTAATTGAAATAATATTTGAATAAGTTGATTAAGCACATTATTAAAATTAATTGTACTTTTTTCTACTTCTTTTTAATGTGGCCACTAGAATTTTCAAATTAACTATGTAGTTCACACTTGCAGTATGTTGAGGGTACATTTGTTCTATGATATGTTCTAATGCACACACACACCTCCTTCTGACCACAATAGCATCTGTGCATGAATATGATGTCTTAAATATAGCACTTCCATCTTTGACACATACCTGCATTGTTAAAATCCAATTTCAATTTGGGTAGTTTTAGGATTGCTTTCAAACAAACAAAAGAACTTGCATTTTAAGGCTATCTTGTGGCTAATGCTACCTCTCACTTTCCTTGCTTATAGTGAATTGTTAAACTAAGAATTATATTTATACACTTATTTATATACCTTCATGAATTGAAAATTATGGGTGAAAAAAAGTTTTTGGTATCTTATGAAGAAAAATTCACTATAGTTTCCAGTTTTGAAATTAAAGTAATCAGATATAATTAGATAATAAAATAAAGGCACACCTATACATATGAAAATGAGAAAATTAGTAAAGGAAATCTAAGACACCAGTAATCTATTGAAGAAGTAATCACCAATTATCTTTCACATACTTTCTATCATTTTTATTTTGAGCTTTAAGTATAAAATAGAAAATATGCATCATTGAATTTTACAAGTACTGATCTAGAAAATAACCAAGAAAAATCCCACACTTGTTTTAGTGTTTTCACTTGAAATAAACCAAGTGTCTGTTGAATGCTTATTAGCAGAAAACTCTTTGAATTATTGTATATTATTTTTTTAAATGTTATTTATTTATTTGTTACAGAGAGAGAGGAGAGGGACTAGCAGACTCCACACTGACACAGAGCCGGACACAGAACCGGATCTTATGAAACTGAAGTCTCATGACCTGAGCCAAAATTAAGAGTCAGACTCTTGGGGCGCCTGAGTGGCTCAGTGGGTTAAAGCCTCTGCCTTCAGCTCGGGTCATGATCCCAGGATCCTGGGATCGAGGCCCGCATCAGGCTCTCTGCTCAGCGGGGAGCCTGCCTCCTCCTCTCTCTCTCTGCCTGCTTCTCTGTCTATTTGTGATCTCTGTCTGTCAAATAAATGAATAAAGTCTTTAAGAAAAATTAAAAAAAAAGAGTCGGACTCTCAGCCGGGCCACGCAGGTACCTCATGTACTTTAAATAATCAATACTATTGCTAGGTTCTTTGATTGAAATATGTTCTTTATAAAGTTACAAGGATGTTAAGGACTTAAATTTGACTAAAACATATTAATTTTAAAGAAATACTGTTACAACCTCATACTTTAAAAAGCTTCTACTTAACAAGAAGTTATTTCTGAAATCCCGCTGAGAACCCCTGGTTTGTTCCACAGCCATTTTTGTTGACTCACAACACAGTTATCCTGCTAAAACCTGTCTTCAGCCTTGCAATTTTTAATCCTGTGTAATATGCTAATTAAAAAAGAATTATTCCCCCAAAAAAGAATTATTCATATAGATATCACATGTCCATTAACCCATGTATCGACTTTTAAAAACTTACTGTCCTGTGGAAGAATTCCAACGGCTCTATTCAATCATGGGAAAAGTACTGATACCAGTATTTATTACTTAACTGTATGATTGCTAAATCAGATTAACTGCTACACCTATTTCACATGATCTGTTTACCGTAGACGGAAAGAAAAAGAGAGAGAGAAAGACCACGGAATATTTTCCTAGCTAAAATGTTATTTTGAGCTTTAATAATGAATGGCATAATATCCTGGGGCTTCTCATCCATCTTACATCAAGGAAAGTCAAGTCTATTTTTCTAACCATTGAATTTATTGAATTAGCCGAGTTCATGGAATGGACAAAGACAGTCAGCTCAATCATGGTCATGGAAAATACTACCAAGATTAAATAATGTATTCTCTGTTTCCAAAAAACCAGTGATAGGTAAGTAAAGAAGTTACACCAGGAAGATTTATCTACAAATGCATATTCCAATTATGAACAACTGGTAGAGACTGAAAAAGCATCACCATGTTTTATAAACCTCATTTCCAACAAAATGAATTGAAAATGACCTGCCAGAGTAAGAACAGAGTGGTATTAAATGAGCAAACTAGTATGAATAGCCTCCAACTCTGATATTATTAAGGCTAATATGATACCTTTTTAAAGTGCTTTTATTTCATAAAAAAAAGAATTGGTTTTATTTAGTATAATGAATGCTTCTTGAGTGTTTTTTGAGAATTCAATTTGCCATCAATATTGATCCCATTTACTGGCTGCCCCTAAAATCACATGAATAGATGCAAGAAGATTTGAAATTGAATTGCATCATTTTGCAAAGTGCACAGTTCAAAGAAAGTTCTTCTCAAAGCCCTTCGCTGACTCCTTGAAATTCTTCCCAATTCTGATACTTTCGAGTTTCTATGCTTTCTGATAACTGACCCCCCCTTTACATCAATTTTATATCACAAAAATTATATATTACCTCACATCAGCCACAAATCTTTTACACTCTGTTCCTATTTGTATCACTCATCTATTCTGTGCTCCACTATAATATCTCACTCTCGCCCTCACAAATCAGAGTCAACACTTCATGCACCAGCTTGCCCACCATTTCGTCTCTCAATTCTGCTTTCTTTTATAGCAAGTTAGGTGCCCGTACAAATGAACTAAGTTTTCCACCAACTGTCCTACTCCACACCTACTATAACTGTATCAACAAAGAATATTACAAATTTAAAGCAGGAAATTATATCTGTGTATAGATAGGAGTTAAAATATTCAAAAATAGGCGTGCCTGGGTGGCTCAGTGGGTTAAAGCCTCTGCCTTCGGCTCAGGTCATGATCTCAGGGTCCTGGGATCAAGCCCCGCATTGGGCCTCTCTGCTCAGTGGAGAGCCTGCTTCCCTTCATCTCTCTGCCTGCCTCTCTGCCTACTTGTGATCTCTCTCTCTCTGTCAAATAAATAAATAAAATCTTAAAAAAAAATTCAAAAATAGGTTTGTACCATATGACCTCAGGGACTTGGTTTACATGGTATTACTGGTCGGTTAGTAGCGAGGGCCAATATTTTGTGTGATCATACCACCAGTTATCTGGATCCAAAAATGATTAGGTGAATATGAAGTTTGCTTCAAGTGAAATTCACACCTATTACCAATGAAAACCCACGTATAAATTTACAGAAATCAGGAAAAGACCTTAGAACACAAGTATTCTAATTATCATCTTCAATTCCAGTTTCTTCTACAGTATCTCTATCAACTGAATGTCAAATATCTGCTTGAATACTTCCATGGAGCGTGTACTCAGTACCTCATCAAATAGTCCATTTTAGAAAGCTTAAACCTGTTACAAAATCTCCAATCATCCAAGGCCCTAGGACAACTAAAACTTTAAAAGAACTCTATTTTCCCCTCACCAACCTCCCTCTTTATTCAGAAAATTTAAAAATAAACAAAATCACCAAACAGTTTACTATTTAATGTGCAATGCCTCCAGAAACAAAATTTTTTTGGAAACTGCATTTCTATAAATGGAGAAAGGGATCTCCATATATTTGAAGGCAGAACATTTCATCTCAGGTAAGGAGGATAGAAGAGATATGAAAAAAAAATAATAATGTTAAAAGAATGGCTCTAATTTAAGAGCTGCCATCAGCACTGAGGTGGGAGAGAGAAACTCAGGCTTCACTACATGTGTTCTGGAGGAAAAAATGTTAGGGAAGACATAAGAACCAATATACTCTCAGATCTGCTGGTTCCCGTATAAAACATGGTCAAGAAACAATCCTTCAGAATTAGCTGAGGTGTCCGCAGGTCTGCAAGTAATGAGCTTAGAAGTCACCATTTCATCAAAACAATAAGTAAAAAGATGAACAAACTTAAAAAAGTCAACAACTTTTTTTTGGATCTGAAAAACATGAGGATCCAAGGCAAACCACTGCCACCAAGGTTGGAGATAGAGCAGAAAACAAGAAGCCATGACTTACCGGGGTAGATAATCATGAGTGGAAGCTACCACAGGCGCCAGTGCCACATAGGAAAACTGGAGCTGTAATTGCTGATTTGCTGGAGGTTAAGTGTGGACAACTCAGAGAGTTACACTGTGTAACTCTGAGTCATGGGAGACCCCTGTATTTTGTGAGATTACCCAGAGGCCCTCAACCAGGTTCTCACAGTGGAGATCAGAGAAAAACTCCTGTCATGGATCCCGCAGAGAGTTAGGGAAAGTAACAACTCTGAAATCCACCAGCACACTCAGTTCTTAACAAGACCTGCCCTCAGCAGAAACTAGTTAGGGAGAGCCTAACCAGCTGGGTGTTATTAGAGCCTAACTGACCTGGGGGAAGGGAACTACCCAACACAGGTCAGCTATAGCTTTCCACCTGAGGGGAGAACTCCAGCCCACACTAGCCATCCTGTCTTAGTGGGGGAGAAATTGAAAAACTGGCAAACACTTGTGAAGTTTACCATGCAGAAGCATGAGCTCACTAAAAGACTGAGGAAAATCACAGAACCTATCCCATCCCCCCAACCTCAACAACACATGACCAAAGGCCTACTTATAGCAGTTCCTTTTACCCAGTAGATTATGTCTGGCTCTCAGGAAGAAATTATAAGGCATCTTTAAAGGCAAAAAACTCAACTTGAAGACATAGATCAAACATCAGAACCAGAGTCAGATACAGCAGGGATATTAGAATCATCAGACCAGAATTTAAAACAACTGTGATTAATATGCTGTGGGCTCTAATGGATAGAATAGACAACCCGCAAGAATAGATGGACAATGTAAATGGACAGAAGGAAATCCTAAGAAAGAAACAAAAAGAAATGCTACAGATCAAAAGCACTGTAACAGGGGTACCTGGGTGGCTCAGTTGTTAAGCATCTGCCTTCAGCTCAGGTCATGATCCCAGAGTCCTGGGATCAAGCCCTCCATTGGGCTCCCTGCTCAGCGGGAAGCCTGCTTCTCCCTCTCCCACTTCTCCTGCTTGTGTTCCCTCTCTTGCTCTCTCTCTCTGCCAAATAAATAAATAAAATCTTTAAAAAAAAAAGCACTGTAACATAAATGAAGAAATGGGAAAGAAAGCCTTTAATAGGCATATTAGTAGACTGCATGCAGCTGAGGAAACTAACACTGTTGAGGTTATAGCAATAGAAACCTCCAAAACTGAAAAGCAAAGAGAATAAAGACTGAAAGAAAAAAAAAAAAAACTATCCAAGACTGTGGGCCAACTACAAAATATGTAACATATATATAATGGGAATATCAGAATGATGAATGCATAAAGAAGGTGTAATACACACAATGGAATATTACTCAGACATAAAAAAATGAGATCTTGCCATTCACGACACATGGATGGTCCTAGAGGGTATTATGTTAAGTGAAATAAGTCAGACAGAGAAAGACTAATACCATAGGATTTCACTTAAGAATGAAATCTAAAAAATAAAACAAAGGAACAAACAAACAAAAAAAACAGGAACAGACTCATAAATACAGAAAACATACTGGTGGTTGCCAGGAGAAGGGGTGGGTGAAATAGGAGAAGAGGATTAAGATGTACAAACTTCCATGTATAAAATAAGTAAGTCACGGAGATGAAAAGTACAGCGCAGGGAATATAGTCAATAACAGTTTAATAATGTTATATGGTAGAGACGTGGCCACACTTAGCATGGTTAGCACTAAGTAATATACAGATTTGTCAACTTATGAAAAAAAAGAAAAATAAATACTTTCTCAGAAAAATAAAAAGGGAAGGAATTTTGTTGCTAGTAAACCAATGTTAAAAGAAGATCTTTAGAGAGAAAGAAAATAGCTATAACTAGAATCTACATGAAGATATGCAAGCGTATCGAAGAAGAAATTAGTAAAGGCTTTCATTTTCTTATTTGTAACTAGTCTAACAGATAACAGCTTGTTCAAAATAATAATGGCAACAATGTACTTAAATATGTAGATCATATACACACACACACATATGCACATATATCAATGTGTCTTGGTTACAGTAGCTTTGTAGTAGGCTTTCAAGTTGGGTAGTCTCAGTCCTCCATCTTTGTTCTACTCCTTCAATGCTGTGTTGGCTCCTCTGGGTTTTTTGCTTCTCCATATAAACTTTACAGTTAGACCATCAAGAGTGAACAGTAATGTAATCTATGGACATTGGGTGACTATGACATGTCAATGCAACTTCGTAGTTGTAACAAATGTACCATCCTGGTGGGAGATGTTAATAATGAAGGAGGCTATATATATATGTGCATGTGGTATGTGGGGTATATGAGGAATCTCCTTTCAATTTTTCTATGAAAAACTAGTTTAAAAAATAAAGTCTGAAGAAAGTGATTAAGTTAAAGTGACATTGTTAGGATGGGCCCTAAGCCAGTCTGATTGGTGTTCATGTAAAAGAAGAGTAAACCTGAACATAAGAGGAGAGACCAGGATGAATACGCACAAAGAAAAGACCATGTAAAGACTAAGAGTGAATATGCACAAAGAAAAGATCATGTAAAGACTAAGAGAGAAGACAAACATCTTTAAGCCAATGAGAAAGGCCTTCAGAATGAAATCAACACTGCTGACACCTTAATCTCAGACCTCTGGTCTCCAGAACTCTGTGATAAAATAAAGGCCTGGGTTAAGACACTCAGGCTGCAGTATTTTTTGACAGCAGTCACAGCAAACTAAAACAAAACCCAAGATACAGTGTAATGAAAATGGCACTTTACTTTTGTACCCTTTCTCTAAAAACTGATAAGCACAGTTTTATGGGAAAAACATCAGACAATTCTCAATGGAAATGCTACAAAATAACTGCTCAATAATCCTAAAAATGATCAAGGTTATCAAAAAAAGAAATGCCTGTGAAACTTTTGCAACGGAGAGGAGCCTAAGGAAACAGGATAACTGAATTTATCCTGAATAGGATTCTGAAACATAAAAAAAGATGTTGGGTTAAAAAGAAAGTGCTATAGAAATCTGAATAAACATACACCCTAGTTAATTACTATATATCAATATTGGTTCAGCATTTGTAAGAAATGTACTGTATTGTATAAATGTCTATTACAGAGAAAACAGGGTGCAGAGTAGATAAAAACTATCACGACATTTTTAAAAATCTAAAATGGTTTTAAAATAAAAGATTAATTTTAGAAAGAAGGCATAGGGACTGGTCCAGATGAAGCATCCAAATGCAATGAATGAAATGTAATTGAATCATGAATTGAAAAGAAAGCTCGAAAAGAATACTTTTTATTTAACAGGGTGAAACTTAAGTCTAATATGTACTATATATTAAAGGATATTTAAGCAGTATTATTATTTTTCCTTAGGTGAGATGACAGTTATGTGGAAGATCCTATTGGGAAATGTACATTGTGGTATTTAGTGCAAAACTGACATGATGCCCACAGATTTCAAATGGTTTGAAACTGTTTACAAAAAATACAACTTGAATTATACATACATGGTAAAGTGTGAATCAACTGCTAAATTTGAGTGAAGCATAAATGGGTGTTCACTGTGTATTCTTTATATTATGTATATCTTTATTATGTTCTTTATTATGGATTGCAAAATTGGGAAGACTTTTAAAAAGGTTATATCAAACAGCTTTGTTCTGAAAGTTTAAGATTCTTTAACATTTTATTTTTTACTAAATGACATAATGTGTTAGTGTCTAAATAAAGTTTGGACTCCATGCATTTACTATGTGACTCTGCACCTCAACTTCAGGTGCTATGTTTCCTTTCTCTGAGTCATGCTAAGTGTGTGTCATCTTGAGTACCCTAGGACATTATATGATTTAATCTGATGCTCCATAGACTTAAAGAACTCTCTGAACAAGGCATAAGAGCATTTGAGACCTACTCTGATTAAGCAGTGGGAACTTAGCAAGTTACCTGGTCACTCTGGACTGTGGCCTGGAAGCAAATGGTCTGAACTTCCCCACCTACTTTGCATATGGAAAAACCAGTTTGTGAAAAAAAAAACAAAACACAAGTTCTCAATAAGTGTATTTATCATTTTTGGAATAGCATAAATAAAGAAGTAAACTGAGGCAAGATCAAAATTGTCCCAAAAAAGGTGAGTTCATTTGGGAATAGCAAGGAATCACAATTTGGGACCCACAAACAATAGCAAGCTACAGGTGAGTCCATGACTTGGTAATGTTATGGAAACAATGTGGTTTCCTATTCCAGTGAGACAAAACTTTAAATGATCCTATGTCCAAAATCTGTTAGGTGCTATACTCCTGCCAGCAGGTTCGGGGATTGGTAAATGAAATTCATACAATTGCTCCCCCCCCATCTCATGGATTAAGTATGTTCTGGTAACTGTTCGCATGTTTTCACATTGGACTGAAACTTTATCATGTAAGCAGGCAGCTGTCTGTTCTGTAACTAAAATCCTTCTAGAAAGGATTATTCCCACATAGGGAATAGTCCTTGAACTTTGTGGTGATTGGGGAACACACTTTGCAGGTCAGACAATTTGATAAGTCTGTCTTGTCTGGCCAGCTCTGCAGGACTTTCCTTGTGTTACTATCCTCAGTCTTCAGGACTGGTCAAAGAACAAATGGAATTATTAAGACTCCGTTAGCTAAATTAGTGGAAACCCTTCAAACACCCTGGCCAAAAGCTTTACCCTTGGTTCTTCCAAATCTTGGATCTACTTTCATTAGGATACATAAATTTCACCTTTAGAAATAATTACAGGACAGCCCATGCACTTAGCCCCTGCTTCTTTTGACTCACAGCTAATAAAAAGGGATACCCTTCAATTTTTCTAAGTCTTGATCAAATCAATAGAAAACAATTATGCTCTGATAGAACAATTTTTCCACAGTGAGCTCCTGGGAGACAAAGGCTTCAAACATTACAGCCTGGAAATTCCATTAGAAAAGACATCTCCGGACAGACTCTTTTCAACCTCACTGGATAGGATCCTGTCATGTGTCATTAACCCCTGTGTGGCAAAACTTGAAAGAAAAAACTCCTGGATTCATGTGTTATTTTTAAGAAAGTCCCAAAACCCGAACAGACCTGGACACCACCAGGGACTAGAAATGTCCAAGAACACAACATCTGGAACACACAGTTCATCCAAGACATCTGACTAGGTTTGCATAACTTTCCTTCTTTTTCTTTCTTCTCACTCTACATTCAGTTAAATCAGGTCATTCAGAGCGTCAATTATTCTTTCCCTAGTTTTTATATAGTCTTTTACTTTAGCTCTAACACATCCTTTTATGTCCATCTTACAAAAACTCTGATTCTGATAAATCTTCTGATCATTGGATTTGTTCCAGGGCAAATATTATTTTTTATTTTTTTTTCTTTATTGGAGTCACTGTGAAAACAAAAACAGCTAACATTCAACTTGGAGGAAAAATAAAGACTCACGTGAGTTTATTTTCAAAATTTGTGCACTGTTGTTCTCCAAAATATTTATAGAAGGAAAGTCTATGACACATACTGGTAGGAAAAAAAAGAAAAGGAAAGGAAAAAATAAAAAGAAAAGAAAAGAAAATGACAACTGATCCCCTCTTTTACTTTTTCTAAAGATTTGATTTATTTATTCGGCAGAGAGAGAGAGATCACAAGTAGGCAGAGAGGCAGGCAGAGAGAGAGGAAGGGAAGCAGGCTCCCCACCGAGCAGAGAGTCCAACGTGGGGTTCGATCCCAGGACCCTGGGATCATGACCTGAGCCGAAGGCAGAGGCTTTAACCCACTGAGCCACCCAGGTGCCCTGATCCCCTCTTTTTAAAAAAAAAGTTTTAAAATTCTTTTTATATATATAAGTTGCAATTCAAATCATTTTGCTTGGTGCTGTGAAGTGGTTGTATTCACTAGTAAACTCAGACTATCAAGTTAGTCTAGGAAAAACAAACACAAACTAAGCTTGTATAGAATAGAAGCAGACAAATAGTATTGATGATTCTGAATTGGTGGCTGGGCCACTATCTTTAGGTGGATGGCAAAATCTATCTGGTAAAGATGTAGGACTTTCCTTTGGTACATTGAAATCACACATGTCCTCCCTTCCAAAAGACTGGTACCAAAATTATGGTTTTCCATAAGGGTATTAACACATAAGGGGGTTACCCCTCACTCAGATCTGGATGCTTAATCAAAATGTTTATGTTTCCAAAAAAAAAATGATAGGAATGGCAAAAGCTTAGGATATCACTCACAAAATATTTGTAACTTACTATTTTATATGACTCAGGTAAACATGAAATCACTCCCTGTTGGAATTCACAAGGCTGTATCATCTCCTCCATGAAGGAGCAAGGGTGTGGCAAGAAAACTGTAATATCAGGAAATGGGAAGCTGACAGGCTCCCCACTCAGTGGTGCTTCAATAGGAATTAACCAAAAACCTGGGGTATGGTGGAAACTTAATGTAACTTACTGTTCCCTAGAGATCTTCCAAACACCCACCAAAATCTTCCTCATACTCGATCCACTGCTTGTTACTTCAGATCTATAGACATGTAAGATGCTCATAACTATTCCCAGAATGTTAGTAAACCATCTATTATGCATTGTGTTTAAATGATTATATTTCTGATCATGAGAGCCTTTCTTTCATTCCAAGGAAAAGAATCTGGGTAAAGAAACCCAACTATGCTTCATCCATAGAAAACACTGGGTATCTCCTTTTATGTAGAAGAAACATATAGTCTACTCTTGCCCTTAATTGAGGGGAATTATGGGATTGTTGCCCTCGCTCTTGCTGCCAAATTAGAAAAAGTCTTCCCTTTACTGTTAATCTGGGGCCTTTCTCCTATGACTTGCTGGAACCTGGAAATTTATGACAAAAATTAACAAGCAACAGCTGAATGACTTAATTGACCAGTGATTATTTTCTTTGATCAAAAGGGGGAAATCTAAAGAATTTCAATTTAAAATGGAACCAGAGGACCTAAAATGGAAAATCCCCGGTATGTGCCTTCAGGAAACCTAACTTAAGGACTAAGAAACTGATGTCCTGTAAATGCCTGATTTATAGAAAACTGCTAATGTTATTATAACATTAATATTATAACATTTAAGAAAAATATCACTTTTCTTAAGTGATAGGTAGCTGGTCAGGGGTTGCCTCATGTTAACCCTGGGAAGTTTTGCATATGGTTTCCAGAGACATGAACTAGAAATGGCCCAGGTTGGGCTGGTCTCGAGAATCATCAACTGAGTTGAGCTTTCTTTGTATGACTGCACTGGTTCCGTCTGCTCAGGGAATTTTCAAAGCTGGTCTCATTTGTTTTTGATTTTCACAGACTGACTGAGCTCTTACCTCTTTACATTCCCTGCTCATAAATACAGCCTACCCCAAACCCTCAACAGACTCACGCATAATGTGCTACAGTTCGCGTGTCCTGAATCCCAATTCCTTTGCTATTCCTGAATAAACTGTTTGACGATTTTGAGCTTGCTTTAGTTTACACCTCTTTATTTTGGTCGACAGCCCTTTCTATATATTACTTTCATTATCCAAAAAATATGTTAATTTTGCAAAAATTAGAATATCCAGAGGGACAAAATGAAATGGAAACTTCAAAATATCTTAAAACTTAACTCCTCTATTGAGGTTGTTTTTAGTCCTTTGAGAAACTTTCATATGAAAATGCATAACCACTTAAAAAAAAAAAACAGCATAAAAGGAGAGAGATTATGCTTTGTTTTTTCAAGTGCCCAGTATTCAGGAAATAATTGTAATGAACATTCTGCTTTTTTGGAGGCTTCACTGAACAATGAATTGTTAACATCTTTCTAGGTCAGAAAAGACATAGCCAAAAAGTCACTTTTAATGGTACACTGCATAGAAGTGTCTTTTCACTTTTCTATTTATTTCTTCACACTACATGTTTCTTGAGTCTTCTTACATATTTAAAATCTATCCAAGAAAATCTCAAGTTTTACTGGTATTAGTTGAATATGCAATAAATATTTAGAATTTGACTTACTCAGGCTGATTCTTCCAAGTTAAATCTCCATATATAAATCCTATTGAAGATTGATCCTACTGCTGTAACCATTTATACTTAGCTTCCTAACTTCTAAGAACATTATAAATAAAGCTCACATTGAAACTACAGGTTTCACTTTCCTAGGTGTTTTTCCCATTGCACACTGGAAAGCTGTTCAACCCCACTCTGCCAAGTCTTTATGGAAACAGGTAATTTACTGCATAATGTTCCCCCTTTCAGGCTCCTTATTTCAAATACATTCTAGGGTTTCGATATTTCATAAAGTGTGGTACTTCTCCTAAGTGTTTTCAAATTTCAGGATAAAAACCTTTTAGCCTGATCTCGCTTATGGAAGACTTTTTTTTTTTTTTTTTAATTTGGTAGAGAGAGAGCGAGCACAGGCAGACAGAGTGGTAGGCAGAGGCAGAGGGAGAAGCAGGCTCCCCGCCGAGCAAGGAGCCCGATGTGGGACTCGATTCCAGGACGCTGGGATCATGACCTGAGCCGAAGGCAGCGGCTTAACCAACTGAGCCACCCAGGCATCCCTGAAGACTTTTAATCCTTGTTCTAGATAATTATATTCTTTTTGAAGTTTTCTATGCTACTGTATTCTATGCTGGCATATTCTATGATGGCATATTATGTTGGTTTTAAAGTTTTCTTCATTCTGCATTAATAGTGTAACTCTATGCAACTAAGTCACTCAAGATTCCTTGACATATAAGTTGTCATTTTTATTTTTGAATTCATCTGACAGCTTGCTGTCTGGCTCATTGGTATATTTAGACCCTTCTCCCTATTTCTTTCTTTCTCACGATATTTGTATGCATTTTCCTACTTTCATTTTTACATCCTTCTATCCCAGAACTATTTTTTTTCATGAGAATGTAAATAGACTCTATCTATATGTGGCAGATTGGTGAGATGCTCACAACTCCATTTCGTTTCTTGGTCCCACTAGAACGTTTACATTTCTCAGCCTTGCTTGCAGTAGGTTTGGGCCATGAGTCAAGTATTTTGTTTGGCTTTGCCAAGGAAGAGTGAAAAGAATATGTGTTTTTCAACACGTATTTCAACATGTAGGGACATCTAAGTGTGAGTCTCGCTCGGCCACTTGTGAATTTAGTTGAGTTATTCACTCTTTTTTTAAACACAAATTTTCTATACACCTTGTATCATTTGACCTGAAGATGGAACAGGATGCCTTCTTCTTCTCATCCCTACTTCCAAAGCATTTCCCTTCTCCTTGAAAACCCCTTGAGCTTGGATCTGTACTTCATCAGATTGTACCAGATGACACTTCTCTCTCTTTGGGCCTCCTAAATACCCCAAGAGCACTCCATTTTGTTCCTTGAAAATTTCAGCACCTGGGTCACTCAGTCTCCCTAAAACTACTATCCTCATTCTTGGTGATTTTAATATCCACTTTGATGATCCTTTCAAGATGCTAAACTTTAAATGTTTTGAACTCTTCTCCTTTATTAGCCACTCTTAACTGTGGTCACAATCCACCTTTCAATCACTAACAAAATCAATAATTTGTCAGCATACTCACCCATGAATCATATACCTCCCATCTTACTAGCTTACTTTCTCTAGCCCTCTAACAGAAATGACTTATCAACATTTAGACTTACAATCTATTGACCATGTCATATATTTAAATTCCTCACCTTCCTCACACTTTTACTTTCCTACTTAAACTGGTTAAAATCCATAGTGCCCAACTCTCTTGCACACGTACTCAACTTTCATATGCCAGGTTTGCTTTTCCACATATAACCTCGTGAAAAACAGTTCCCCATGTCTTTTGTACCTACCTTAACAGCTGAAGATAAGCAGAGAATAAGACAAAATTATGTTGATCGGCCCTGTTTTCAACGTATGAGAAACAATCCCAAGGAGGCCTTAATTCTGCAAAGAATTTGTAATACATTTCCCACTAGTGGGAGGATATGATAATTTCAGTCATGGATGACTATTTCATAGTATTTCTTAGAGGCTGTATAATGTAGCTGCTAATATCCCAGATGTCTATTTGACATCTTTACTTGAATCTTGAATATTCAGTTTGAACTTGTTATCTATAAAAATGAACTCATCATCTTTTCTCCAGATGGGTCCCTTTCTTCACATTTCATTTAAGGCCCACACAGTCTGCCCACCCTCCTGATATGGAGCACATTTCTTCCACACATTCACTCTCCTCTAACCATGCTAGCCTCCTTGCTTTTTACAAATAACTTACTAATTTTCTGCCTACTTGATTAACCAATTGTCAATTTATCAATTTACCACATTGGAGCCTCCAACTATAAAATGAAACTTTATATTTCTCTTCTTTTTTTTTTTAAAGATTTTCTTTATTTATTCATGAGAGACAGAGAGAGGGAGGCAGAGGCGGAGGGAGAAGCAGGCTCCCCATGGACTTGATCCCAGGATGTTGGGATCATGACCTGAGCTGAAGGCAGATGCTTAACTGACTGAGCCACCCAGGTTCTATGGAATTTTCTGTTTCTTATTTCAGTTCTATCAGATTGTACCTGAACATCACCATCCATCAAGTTGATGAAATTAACATTTATAGAACTAATCCCAAAATACCAAAACACACATTGTTTTCAGATCACAAGGAACATTTACCAATACAGACCACGTTCTGGACCATAAGGATGCATTAACAAAATTACAATTAAAGAAATCATACAAAGCATATTCTAAGACCACAATGTAATTAAATTAAAAATCAGTATGAGAAACACGCTAGGAAATCTCAAAATATTTTGAGATTCAACAAAGTATTTCTAAATAATAAATGGGCCAAAAATAAATTTTAAGATACACTTAAATTATTTTCAAATAGATAAAAATAAAAGTTCAACTTATCAAAATTGTGAGATGCAGCCAAAGCAATGTATACATAGAGATTTAGAGCATTTAACAGATCTATTGGGAAAAAAAGGTGACTAAAAGCAAAAATCTAAGTTTCCACTTTAGGAAACTATAGAGAGAAGGGCAATGTAAACCTAAAGCAAGCAGAAGATAGGGAACAAAAATTATAGAAGAAAGCAATGAAATTGAAAACAGAAAAACAACATAGAAAATCAATGAAAATGAAAGCAAACTAAGATGAAAGCAAAACTCACACAAGGTGAAATAGATAGTCTGAAAAGGTATTTTATCTATTTAAAAAGTTGCATCAATAATTAATCACATTCCAAAAACAAATACCAAATTAAGATGGCTTCTGTAGTGAATTCCATAGAACATTTAAGGACAAAATGATACCAATTATCTATTATCTCATTCAAAACACATAAGCAGAGGGGATCATTCCCAACTCATCCTATAAGGCCAGCATTACCTAATACCAAAAGCAGATAAAGTCATTACAAGAAAAAAATCTATAAAATCTCTAAAAAAACACAGATGGAAAAATCCCCAAAATAGGGATTGAATTCAATATATTAAAATTATTATGCATAGGGACGCCTGGGTGGCTCAGTTGGTTGAGCAGCTGCCTTTGGCTCAGGTCATGATCCCAGCGTCCTGGGATCAAGTCCCACATCGGGCTCCTTGCTCAGCAGGGAGCCTGCTTCTCCCTCTGCCTCTGCCTGCTAATCTGTCTGCCTGTGCTCAGTCTCTCTGACAAATAAATAAATAAAATCTTTTAAAAAAATTATTATGCATATAACTAAGTGAGACTTATTCTGAGTATGCCATGATGGTTTGACATTCAAAAATCAATAAATGTAATCCACCATATAGACAAACTAAAGAAGAGAAATAATGTGATTATATAAATTGATACTGAATAGCCTTTGACAAAATTCAACACCACTTAGTGATAAAATCTTTCAGAAATTAGGAATAGAGGGATATTCTCTCAATTTGATAAGGAACATCTAAAAAATTACAGCTAACATCATACTTGGGTTAGTATACACACATATATTTTTCAGTCTGATAGCTGAAAGGGCCTGAAAGAAAGGATACCCAATAACAATGAGCACCTTAGTACCCAAATCTGGTTTCTAATACTATTCTCCAATAAAAACAACAAAGTCTTCAAAGGCAAAGGACGGCTTCCAGGACTGCGGCAATAAATATACAAAATGACCATGGTACATCTCCTAGTGCCAAAAAATAATGAAGTGCTAATATAGATAGAGAGATAGACAGACTGACAGACAGATAGGGATATGTCAAAGGGGCACAAAATCCAACTGAAAGAACTCCTAATACCCAAACTGGCACAACTGAGCAACAAGTGAATATGGTAGTATTGGATTATGACAAAAAAGTCTTTAAGAAATATTTATAAGTCTAGGGGTTCCTGGGTGGCTCAGTCAGTTAAGCATCTGCCTTTGGCTCAGATCATGATCTCAGGGTCCTGGGATTGATGCCCACTCAGTCTCCCTGCTCAGTGGGGAGTCTGTTTCTCCCTCAGACCCTTACCCCTCTCATGCTCCCTCTCTTTCTCTCTCAAATAAATAAATAAAATCTAAAAAAAAAGAAAGAAAGAAATACAGTGGAGAAACCTGGCAAACGTTACCTGAGCTGGATGATCCAGCTGAACATCAACACTAATAAAACATGGTGATAGCATATTCCTTGATATGATGTGATGAAAATAATAATTTACCTCTATGAATTTCCTCCCCCAGACCTTGAAACCCCATCTAATCATTGTAAGAACATCAAAAAATCAGCAACAGAAGGGCATCTTGTAATATATCTCATCAGCTTTCCTCAAAATTGTCAAGATTATCAAAAAGGAGCTTAAGGGGACACATGACAAAATATAATGAGATATTGAAGATACAATCCTGGGATAGAAAAAAAAAAAGGACATTAGGTAAAAATTAAGGAAGTACAAATAAACTATGGATGTAATTAATAATATATTAGTATTGCTTAATTAAGTGTAATGATGTACCATCTTAATGTAGGATGCTAATAATAGGGCAAATAGAGGATGGGTTGTACGGAAAATCTCACGACTATCTTCACCGTTGTCTTGTAAATCTAAAACTTGATTTTAAAAAAGTCTTTTTTAAAAATTGCATACTGCAGGATACAATTAATGGTGCATCTGTTAGTAGCCAACACTCATAATGGAGTTTCCTGGTCTTTTTAAAAGATTTTTGGTAGTGAATATAAGCTTAAGATAAATCTCTAAACTTAACAACTAACACTTAAAAGTATAGCGGCTGGGAGTTAAACATAAACAGTATTAGCCAGTATTTAATTTGTTTAAATTAGAATAGAGCACCCTATTATCAACCACAGAAACCTATGTAACATTTCCATTGATACATATATGACCTAGTTTTCAAATATGAAATCATATCTTACATATGTTACATATAGCAGGAAGGAGTTCTGAGTAATTTCTCAAGGAATAGTTCCTGACACTATAATTCATCCAGGGTGATATTGTCAATGTATTTATTGCATGCCAGTGTTTATACCACTAAGTAGTAAGTATGTGAAAAGCAAAATGTATGCCAGAAATATCCTCTAAGCAGGAAAGGTGCAAACCATTGAAAGGAGAGAATTCAAGATAGGAGTAAAATTCAGAGGATTAAGAGAAAGAATCAACTTAAGACAAGACAGACAACCAAGGGGGTAAAGAAAAGTTACATACAAGATCATGGGGTGTTAGAAATTAGATAATTCAATATAGGATCTAAATTCAGGGAAATATGGCATCTGATGAGCATTATTCTTATATAGGACTAGATGTGCTTGTCCACTATGGATAGAGAATCCAAAGATGCAGACTAGATTACTTATTCTATATAGAAATAAACAAAGGAACTTTCCAGGATTTGATCTAGATATCTAGACTTAAAGCAAAAATTATTAAATAGGAATGTACATTTGTCTAAAAATAACATCAAAAGGATCATTCAGGTATCATGAATAGTAGAGGTGGTTCTTTTTACATTTTCAAGAAAAAACACAACTGCTGAAAAATACCATTCTGACAAAGCAAAGGTGATCATATATGGAGATAAAAAGAACCTATGAATTTAAACGTGAGAAATAGTCCTGAATACCCTCAAACTCTGAATGTCTATATATAGTCACAAAAAAAAGGAAGGATTCCATGATCAAAAAGATATATGGCAGCTATGCAGACAACATTAGCACTATAATTAATGAAACAATATTCATAATCTAAAGTTTGAAAAAATATTTGCAATAATTTGAATTATGCCAACAATAATATCATCTTCCTAACTTATTATTAAATTCTGGGAAAAAATCCAAAATAACTGTTTTGATGAGCCAATATATTTACTGAAGGCTTATTTTTGTGCATTTCACTCACATTTAATTAATGTTCTAAAAATATTACTTCAATGTGATTTGTAGAGATACAGGGGTAAATAGAGACATAAATTTACCAATGGATTTTTAGACCAAGTAGGGTTTACAATTCTGTAGTGCAAAGGCTGGTGTTGTTGCTTCTTATGTCCAGAGGCAGTGGTAAAAATGCCTCATTGTAGCTCTAAATGCTCTAATTTGATTCTTAACCACTTTGCATCTCTGACAAATTTCAGAGTGTGATGAAACTAACATACCCAGGGCATACACTCTGGGCAATCTAGGTCTTCACCATCGAATAAACATTCAGTATCCTCAATTTGTGTAAAACATTAAAAGCCCACTTCTTTTAACCAGCTTTTCCAAATCAATATCTAATTTTCCTTCCAGAAATATATTATTTGTGAATATTAATCTTCTACATGCCATTGAGCAAATATGTATTCTCTGTGTTTGTCTTAGACTCATATGTAGTAGAGCAGAATAACACCACCTACCTCCCAGCATTGTTAGTAAGGAAACACATATGAAACATTCAGGAGTATCTGGCTCATGGCAATCTCAATATTTAATAGCTACAGGTGTCATTTTTTTAGATTTTATTTATTTATTTGACAGACAGAGATTACAAGTATACAGAGAGGCAGGCAGAGAGAGAGGAAGGGAAGCAGGCTCCCCACTGAGCAGAGAGCCGATTTGGGGCTCGATCCCAGGACCCTGGGATCATGACCTGAGCCGAAGGCAGAGGCTTTAACCCACTGAGCCACCCAGGCGCCGCTACAGGTGTCATTTTTATTAGTCTATTAGCATAAACTGGTCTTTGAATATTGTAGCTTCTGCATCTTTGCCTATATGGTTCCACCAAAGAGAATACTCTTACCATTCCTTCCTGCCAATCCAAATGTTATACCTCTTTAGAAACTGGTTTAATCCCTATCAGTACTCCTGCCAATAGTTCTCTAACTCATATCACTTGGTACCTAGACTATTCTTAGGTCAACTCAGTATCTTCTTACTGCATTCCTACTATTACTTTTGTTCATTACTATGAATTGCAATGAACTGTGTTTCATTTTACTTATTGAATTTTAAATTTGTTAATTTGAGACCCATCTCATTTTTCTTGTCTCTACTCTCCTCAGTTGTCCCAAAATTGAACTAACTTCTCTCACCATCCAAAGCTTCATTGCCAGTAATCGAAGCAAGATAGCAATACATATCAGGCAATATTTAAAAAAAACCTATCATTCTTCTACACATACATGTACTTATATACACACCTATTATGTGTATGACGTACCTTAGTTTGGGTTTCCCAGAAGCAGAAAACAGTTCATGTGTCAGGGATTTACTAAGAATGTGCTCTCAGGAGAAACTTATAAAAGAATAGTAATCTTTTAACCCAATAACTGGAAGACAAATGATGCACTTTATTCCCCTCTTTTTTATTTAAATTCAATTAATTAACATATAGTATATTATTTGTTTCAGAGGTAGAGTTCAGTGATTCGTCAGTCTTATATAATACCCAAGGCTCATTATATCACATGCCCATCACATTACATGCCCTCCTTAATTTCCATTGCCCAGTTACCCCATCCCCCCCGACCTTCCCCAAAAGCAACCCTCAGCTTGTGTCCTATGATTAAGTCTTATGGTATATCTCCCTCTCCAATTTTGTCTTGTTTTATTTTTCCTTCCCAACCCCTATGATCCTCCGTTTTGCTTCTTAAATTCCACATATGAATGAGACCATACGATACTTGTCTTTCTCTGATTGACTGACTTTGTTTAGCATAATACCCTCTAGTTCCATTCACATCATTGCAAATGGCAAGATTTGGGTGGGTTTTTTGGTGGCTGAGTGGTATTCCACTGTGTGTATATATGTCTACACATAAATATACATCTTCTTTACCCATTCATCTGTCAAAGGACATCTCTGCTCTCTCCATAGTTGGGCTATTGTGGACATTGGTGCTATAAGTACTGGGGTGCAGTTGTCCCTTCAAATCACTACATTTGTATTTTGGGGATAAATAGCTAGTAGGGCAATTGCCAGGTTATGGGGTAGCTCTATTTCCAATTTTTTGAGGAACCTCCATATTGTTTTCCAGAGGGGATGCACAAGCTTGCATTCTCACCAAAAGTATGAGAAGGTTCCCCTTTCTCCACATCCTCACCAACATCTGCTGCTTTCTGACTTGTTAATTTTAGCCATTCTCACCAGCGTGAGGTGCTATCTCATTGTGGTTTTGAACTGTATTTCCCTGATGCCAAATGATGGTAAGCACTTTTCATGTGTCTGTTGGCCATCTGGATGTCTTCTTTTCAGAAATGTCTGCTCATGTCTTCTGCCCATTTCTTGTTTGAGTTATTTGTTCTTTGGGTGTTGAGTTTGACATGTTCTTTATAGATTTGGATACTAGCCCTTTATCAGATAAGACATTTACAAGTATCTTCTCCCATTCTGTCTGTTGTCTTTTGGTTTTGTTGACTGTTTCCTTTGCTGTGCAAAATCCTTTTATCTTGATTAAGTCCCAATAGTTCATTTTTGCTTTTGTTTCCCTTCCCTACTGATATCTGCCATATGGTAACTCAAAACAGTATTATACTTTGCAAAATAATTCAGGCACACATTAAAAAAAAAAAAAAAACCCTCCCACATTCTTTTATTCCATTTATATGAATTGTCCATAAAAAGGCCAGAAAGCAGAGTAGTGGTTGCTTGGAACTAGGGTTGGGAACGTTGGGTGATGAGGAAAGATAAACAAGATCTTTTTGGAGTGTAGAAAAGAATATTCTAAAATTGGATTGTTGTGACAGTCATATAACCCTGAAAATTTACAAAAAAAAATTAAATTCTATACTTAAAATAGGTCAATTTTATGGGATGTGAATTATTTTTTAATAGAACTGTTTTTTAAAAAAATTGAAGTCTGTGGCGACCTCTGCCTATTTCATTGAAAGTTATCAGAGTTACTAGCTGATAAGAGGTCTCTCATTTTGCAAGTGAATATCCACTGGCAAATTCCATGTTCCTCAGCTTTTTAGATTGTTAAAGATCCTCTGTCTCTTCACTCCACCACCTATGCATTGCTGGTAAACCCAGGTTGTTTCTTTTGGAGGGCGTGGGGTCTACATTGTTTCATCTCTCCCATTCATCTTGTGTTTCATGGAGATTCCTTGTCATACAGTTTTAGTAATGATGTTATCCATGTAAAATTTATTTGTTTTGCTATCCTGGCTTGTTTTTCCTGGAGGATTTGGAGGACAGAGTAATTTAAAACTGTGTGCTGTCATCATCCTTCCCCATAAGGAAGTCTGAATCATTCTTTAAGTCGTGAAACAAAAAATAGTATCAAAAACAAGAGACATTAAACATGATAGCATTCACAAGGCTAACCAAGCCTGCAACAGAGAGATACAAAATGCACAGTGCTGCAAACGTCAAGTGAAGGAGTCAAGAAGTTACACAAATATTTACACCACAGTGCCAGGGTGCCATTATGGGTGAATGGGCGTGCTTGCACAGAAGTACATTCATATTGTTCCAACCCTCGATTCAACGGCAGAAGACCTGCATATTTTCAACAGCCACTATAGAATCCACCTTTCTTTTTTTTTCCCCCCAAAGAAATCTGCCCTTGAACCATAAATGCTGAGTTAGCTGTACCCACATTTATGGTATTCCCTTTTAAATTTATCAAGTTAATTAAAAGTGGTTATTTACTTATTTGTTTCTCCCCCTAAAATGTGAGTGATTAGAAGCTAGTGGCTGTGTTAATCTTATTTATACTAAACCCAGCAGCTCAACATATGTTTATTGAATTAATTAGCCATCTAATCATTCCTTCCTTACTGAGTCTCAATATTTGTAAACCTTCATATTTCTTCATTTTAGCTATATTTCCTATGGTTATTTCAACTTAACATTTTTGCAGTTCACATTTTTGCCTCGTAATTTTATTTAAACTTCTGATTTTTATTTTCCAACAGAATTTTCTGTTTTTTTCTTCCTGCTCTGAATGTCCATGGCATATTGTTTAGATCTGTCTTGTGATATTTATTTTATCCCATTTTGTGCAATAGTTGTCTTTTTCTCTCATCCTTGATACTAAAATTTACACCATCTGTGGAAACAACTGGGACTTGCTAATTTCTGTTTTCTTGCTAGATTTTGCATGCAGTAACTATATGCTATGCATCTGATTATTTTAGAATAATTTAACTTTATTGAGGACATAACGTGTGCTAAGCATGTGTTAAATATGGAGACATGGCGTATATATTCTCTCAATTTCTTGATCTGACCGACAAAATATGAGGAAGCCACCTAATTATTGTTTACAGCCTGTTTTCTTCTAATTACATGAATTAGAAACCATATTATGAAATAAACCTAGGTAAGAACTGCTATTTTCTTATATCAATTTATTTGTCATGCAGAGATCTCTTATCTACATTCTATGTCTTGAAAAAGCAGAGTATGTGTAGGAAGGTAACAAAATGAACCCTTTAATTATTAGGATTAAAAAGATAAAACCACCCACAGTTTTTTCTCTTTTGTGGATTAAAATTCCTTCAAGGTATGCTTTATACTCCCTGTGAAACTACACAGAGGAAGTATAAATACACCACCTATTCATTACCTCTTAGTCAAAAAATTATGTATTAAATGCTATATGATTTATTGAACCATGTCATATTTCTTACCATACAGATTCAACATATGTTTGTTATTTTGGCCAGTTTTTCCTAGTGAATATATACACAGGTCATTGAACATTTCTTATAGTATTTAATGTGAAGTAAAACTATTTTATTGCTTACCTTCGCCTTGGTGTGCCTAATAACTTATCAGCTTCAATGATCTTCTTTACATGAACAAGATGTTCTACCTTGCACACTTGAAAATTATTGGTGATTAATATCACATTTGTTTCACTTATTTCAAGCCATAACAAAATAATAAGAGTTCCTCAATCTAGTTTACATACTGACATACATCTCATTCTAAAACTTGACAGTGATAGACAAAAGGAGAAATATTTAGTCTATGTTACTTATAAAATAGATGCAGCAGCCCTAAAGGTAAAAAACACAGTCCAGAAATGTATCAATGAAATATTAAATCAAAATACTCGAGACACTTATTTCAGAAAGACACAGATAGCTAAAAATTAAGAAAATATATATATATAAAACACAGATATGGTATATATTCACACACATATATATGATGAGTTCTTTAATAGTTTTCATATACTTATTAGTTTTATGTACTTTATATCATAGAGTTATTCTGAAAGAAAAATTTATTATCATAAACTGGAAGAATTGAGAGAAATATTGGTTAATAAAATATATCCTTCAAAATAATCCTTAAAAAGGCAAATAACTGAGAAAAATAACTAATTGATTTACTCTATATGTTGAACAGATAGAAATTTATACAGAGAATTTTTACAAACTTTTAGGAAAACTGCTATAAAAAGCCCAGTATAAAAATCAACAGTAGCAGTGAATTGCACACTTACAATTCATTTATAATTTGAAAAATAATGTAATAGATAAGCAGGCTATAATGTTCCCTGTATGGGATAAGAAACGTTCTAAATTTGTGGCAGCTGGAAAAGTGAAGATTCAGCTGAATCTTTTAGCCTGATTCATTCTGAATCATTGTCTTAGAGAAGTTTATTCTACACTGTAGATGAAATTTCCATTAAAGTTTTAATTTGTGAGTCCCCTGAACCAGAAAAAATAGTTGAGTCAATAAAAATGCAGGTTCTAGCATTTAATGTGGGGCTTTAGTAAAAGAAAATAAGCCGCTTCAAAATGATCA